>OU342745.1:267467074-267716669 GCA_910589775.1 Avena eriantha | reverse complement strand
CACTACAGTCATTGCATGTGTGTTCTTTTCAAAAACCACATATGGACCCACTAGAGTCATTGCTGTGTTCTTATACTAAAACCATCACTAGACTCATTGCATGTGTGTTCTTTTCCACAAACCACATATGGATCCACTAGAGTCATTGCATGTGTGTACTTTCCACAAACCACATATGGATCAACCAGTGTTCATTGCATGTGTGTTCTTTCCACAAACCACATATGGATCCACTAGAGGAATTGCATGTGTGTTCTTTTCACAAACCACATATGGATCAACCAATTGCATTGCATGTTTGTTCTTTCCACAAACCACACATGGATCAACCAGTGTCATTGCATGTGAAATCTTCCAAAAACCACATACGGATCAACCAGTGGCATTGCATGTGTGTTCTTTTCACAAATGACATATGGATCCACCAGTGTTCAGTGCATGTGTGTTCTTTCCACAAACCACTTATGGATCCACCAATGTTCATTGCATGTGTGTTCTTTTCCACAAACCACATATGGATCCACTAGAGTCATTGCATGTGTGTTCTTTTGACAAACCACATATGGACCCACGAGAGTCATTGCATGTGTGTTCTTATAGTAAAACCAACACTAGAGTCATTGCATGTGTGTTCTTATAGTAAAACCAACACTAGAGTCATTGCATGTGTGTTCTTATAGTAAAACCAACACTAGAGTCATTGCATGTGTGTTCTTTACACAAACCACACATGGAGCAACCAGTGTCATTGCATGTGTGTTCTTTCCACAAACCACATATGGATCAACCAGTTGTCATTGCATGTGTGTTCTTTTCCACAAACCACATATGGATCCACTAGAGCCATTACATGTGTGTTCTTTCCACAAACCACACATGGATTAACCAATGGCATTGCATGTGTGTTCTTTTCACAAACCACATATGGATCAACCAAAGGCATCACATGTGTGTTCTTTTCACAAACCACACATGGCTCAACCAGTGTTCACTGCATGTGTGTTCTTTCCACAAACCACTTATGGATCAACTAGTGGTCATTGCATGTGTGTTCTTTTCCACAAACCACATATGGATCCACTAGAGTCATTGAATGTGTGTTCTTTTCACAAACCACATATGGACCCACTAGAGTCATTGCATGTGTGTTCTTATACTAAAACCAGCACTAGAGTCATTGCATGTGTGTTCTTTTAACAAACCACATATGGATCCACCAGTGTCATTGCATGTGTGTTCTTTCCATAAACCACACATGGATAGACGAGTGGTCATTGCATGTGTGTTCTTTCCAAGAACCACACATGGATCACCCTAAGTCATTGCATGTGTGTTGTTTCCACAAACCACATATGGGCCCACTAGAGTCATTGCATGTGTGTTCTTTCCACAAACCACACATGGATCCACCAATGGCATTGGATGTGTGTTACTGACATGAACAACATATGGACCCACTAGAGTCATTGCATGTGTGTTCTTTCCACAAACCACATATGGATCCACTAGTGTCATTGCATGTGTGTTCTTTTCACGAACCACATATGGATCAACCAATGGCATTGCATGTGTGTTCTTTGCACAAATCACACCTGGATCAACCAGTGTCATTGCATGTGTGTTCTTTCCAAGAACCACATATGGATCAACCAGTGGTCATTGCATGTGTGTTATTTTCCACAAACCACATATGGATCCACTAGAGTCATTGCATGTGTGTTCTTTCGACAAACCACATATGGATCAACTAGTGGTCATTGCATGCATGTTCTTTCCACAAACCACATATGGATCCACTAGAGTCATTGCATGTGTGTTCCTGCCATGAACCACACATGGATCAACTAGAGTCATGGCATGTGTATTCCTATCATGAACCACACATGGATAAACCAATGGCATTGTATGTGTATTCCTTGCATGAAGCACACATGGATCAACCAGTGGACATTACATGTATGTTCCTCTCATAAACCACATATGGATCCACCCAGTGTCATTGGATGTGTGTTCGTTTCATAAACCACATATGCATCCTAACCTTAGGAGAGACCTAACCTTAGCCCCCCAATGGATCCACCATTGGACCGAGTCATGGCATGTGTGTTCTTTTCACAAACCACGTATGGATCAACTAGTGGTCATTGCATGTGTGTTCTTTTCCACAAACCACATATGGATCCACTAGAGTTATTGCATGTGTGTTCTTTCCACAAACCACACATGGATTAACCAATGGCATTGCATGTGTGTTTTTTTCACAAACCACATATGGATCAACCAATGGAATTGCATATGTGTTCTTTTCACAAATCACATATGGATCCACCAGTGTCATTGCATGTGTGTTCTTTCCACAAACCACTTACGGATTCACCTGTGTTCATTGCATGTGTGTTCTTTTCCACAAACCACATATGGATCCACTAGTCATTGCATGTGTGTTATTTTCACAAACCACATATGGATCAACCAATGGCATTGCATGTGTGTTATTTCCACAAACGACACATGGATCAACCAGTGTTGTTGCATGTGTGTTCTTTCCACAAACCACATATGGATCAACCAGTGGTCATTGCATGTGTGTTCTTTTCCACAAACCACATATGGATCCACTAGAGTCATTGCATGTGTGTTCTTTCCACAAACCACACATGGATTAACCAATGGCATTGCATGTGTGTTCTTTTCACAAACCACATGTGGATCAAGCAATGGAATTGCATGTGTGTTCTTTTCAGAAATCACATATGGATCCACTAGTGTTCACTTCATCTGTGTTCTTTCCACAAACCACTTATGGATCAACCAGTGTTCATTGCTTGTGTGTTCTTTCCGCAAACCACATATGGATCCACTAGAGTCATTGCATGTGCGTTCTTTTCCACAAACCACATATGGATCAACTAGAGTCACTGCGTGTGTGTTCTTTCCACAAACCACATATGGATCAACCAGTGTTCATTGCATGTTTGTTCTTTCCACAAACCACATATGGATCCACTAGAGTCATTGCGTGTGTGTTCTTTTCACAAACCACATATGGATCAACCAATGTCATTGCATGTGTGTTCTTTCCACAAAGCACACATGGATCAACCCGTGTCATTGCATGTGTGTTCTTTCCACAAACCACATATGGATCAACCAGTGGCATTGCATGTGTGTTCTTTTCACAAATCACATATGGATCCACCAGTGTTCACTGCAGTGTGTTCTTTCCACAAACCACTTATGGATCCACCATTGTTCATTGCATGTGTGTTCTTTTCCACAAACCACATATGGATCCATGATATGTTGCAAACGTATCTATAATTTTTGATGTTCCATGCTTGGTTTATATCTACTTTCTTATGTTTTCTCCACACTTTGGAGTACTTTTTATACACTTTCTTGGACTATCCTATTAACAAGATGCCATAGTGCCAGTTGCCTGTTTTCTGCTGTTTTTGGTTCCAGGAAAGTCAGAAAATGAATATTCTCGGAATTGGACCGGATAAAAGCCAAAGTCGATATTTTACCGGAAGACTCACGGAGCTAGAAGATGAGACAGAGAGGGGCCACAGGGCGGCCACACCATGTGGTGGCGCGGGCTAGCCCTGGTCGCACCACCAGGTGGTGTGGGCCCCTGGCCGCCCACCGACCTTGCCTCTTCGCCTATAAGATGCCTACTGATGCAAAAACCCTAGATAGTCCATCAAAAATCCACGAAAAGTTCTGCAGCGCCGCTGCCACCGAAGGGGAGATTCGGGGGACATAAGTCTCTGTTCTGGCACCCTGCCAGGACGGGGAAGTGCCCCCGGAGCCATCTCCATCGATCTCCACCACCATCTCCATCACCGTTGCTGATTCCCATGATGAAGAGGGAGTAGTTATTCCTCGAGGCTAAGTGTTCTACCGGTAGCTATGCGTTCATCTCTCTCTATGCATGATCTTATTGAGATCATGAGCTTGTAATCAAGTAGATCCATGTTGCTACTCAAGTGCTTTAATAGATCTCTGCTCTCCCCATGTGTGTGAAAATGACAACGTGCACACCATGGTGGCACTTAGGCTAGAGATTACAAATACTTTTTATGAGTTATATTTGGAGTTCGATGTCTTTATGAAATTGTGGTGTTTGTTGGACTCATATAGTACTCAAGGTGACAGTGTTGGGTTATCTAGATGGGAAAGATGAACTTTGAGGTGTGCTGTTATAGCCCTACCAACGATTAGAGTGTCCACCGGAGAGTAGTTCAGCGTAGTATCATAAAGAAGAATATATTTATATGAGAGTGTTCACTAGTGAAAGTATGATCCCTAGGCCTTGTTTCTAAGCATTGAAACACCGTTTGCAACTAGATTTGTTACATGTTTGCTTGCTGCTATCTTTATTTCAGTTTTCCTTTAGTCTTTTCCCACGTCAACCACATGCCACCAAGCTATTTTCTAGCACCGTTACCACTTATAATTATCCATACCACTTGTATTTTACTATCTCTTCGCTGAACTAGTGCACCTATACACCTGACAAGTGTATTGGGTGTGTTGGGGACACAAGAGACTTCTTGTATCTTGATTGTAGGATTGCTTGAGAGGGAATACCTTTGACCACTTCCTCCCTGAGTTCGATAAACCTTGGGTGATCCACTTAAGGGAAAACTTGCTGCTGTTCTACAAACCTCTCCACTTGTAGGCCCAACAACTGTCTACAAGAATAGAAGTGCGTAGACATCAAGCTCTTTTCTGGCACCGTTGCCGAGGAGGAAAGGTAAAAGGTATTCACACTGGAGGATTAAAGAAGAAGAATCTCCAATGGCAAAATGCCTATTTTCTAGCGCCGTTGCCGGGGAGTTAAGGTAAAAGGTACTCACATCCTCCGGTGTGAGTGCTCGAAGTTATTTCCTTTAGATTCTACAATTTTGTCTTTTTGTTTCTTGTTTTTATTTTCACTAGTTAGGCTTAATGGAAAACAACAACAAAAATTAGAGAGCTTTATAGTATTTATCTTGAGTTAGGACATGAACTGTTTGAAGAGAAAATTAAAAAACCTATGGAAATTTATTTGCATGCTAATAGCAATGTTATTAGTATGAATTCTTTGAACACCATTATTGCTAATGCCATGGAAAAGTCTAAGCTTGGGGAAGCTAGTTTTTATGAAAATGATCTTTTTAGTCCCCCAAGCATGGAGGAGAAAATTTACTTTGATGATACTATGTCTCCAATATATGATGATTACAATGATGAATATCATATTTTCAGTCCACCTACCATTGAGGAGAAAATTAATTATGATTACAATATGCCTCCTATATTTGATGATTATGGTGATGAGAATAATAATGATAGCTATTATGTTGAATTTGCTCCCACTACAATTAATAAGAATAACTATGTTTATGTGGAGAGTATTAATTCCTTTATGCATGTGGCTCATGATAAGAATGTTTTATGTGATAGTTATATTGTTAATTTTATTCATGATGCTACTGAAAGTTATTATGTGAGAGGGAAACATGGTTTTATGTGTCTTAACAATATTAAGTTTCCCCTCTTTAGGTTGAAAATTTTGAAGTTGCACTTGTTTTGCTTTCCTATGCTTGTTGTTTTGTGCTTTCATGACTTGTTTCTTTACAAGGTTCCTATGCATAGGAAGTGGGTTAGACTTAAATGTGCTTTGAATTTGCTTCTTGATGCTCTCTTTTACTTCAATTCATATTTCTTATGTGAGCATATTCTCAAACTATCATGCCTAACTTAAAGGCATTAAAGAAAAGTACTTATTGGGAGATAACCCAAAAGTTTTAGATGAGTCTTGGAAGTTATTACCTCTGTAATAATCTCTCCTTATCATTTTTATTTGATTTTTGTGCCAAGAGTAACCTCTATTGAGAGAGAAGTAATGATTAGGAAACTTGCTCTCCCGAAACAGATTTCTGTTCTTCACCGTAGAAATTCGTGTAAAATCTCTGTATGTCTTTTTGAGGCATGAATTTTTGTGCTTCTGCCCCAGGTTGTTATCTAACTTTCGTTAGTTCAATACTTTTTTATTTGAGCAACAGAAGGTCTTCGAAAAATTCGTATTTACATGCTGGTCTGTTTTGACAGATTTCTGCCATTTTCTGCATTTGCTTCTTGTTGGTTCCTTTTTGAGTTTTTTTAGGGAATTGAGCTTTTTGAGGGAAGTGCTACAGTATCTAGTGTTTTAATGGAAGTTTTATTGGTGTTGGAACTGAACCTAAAAGACCTATTATCTTGAGTGCACTAATGTTGCTAATAAAGATTGTGTGAAGTTTTGTATGAAGGAAAAATGTTAGGTGTATGGAAGGAATGAGTAATGAGATGAAGGATGGACTAAAGCTCAAGCTTGGGGATACCACGAGTGTCACTCCAAGAAATATCCAAGAAGTACAAGCGTCAAAGCTTGGGGATGCCCAAGGCATTCCCTTCTTCATCAATAAAAATCCCAGGTTTCTTCCAAATGCTTCATTTTTATTGTTTCATGCATAGTTGTGTTTTTTTGGAGCGTCTTCTTTTTTCGTTTTCATTTTGGTTTTTCGTTTGCTTTTGTTTGCTTAGTTTTCTGAATAAATTGGTTGGACCCCCTCTTTCATACATTGGTTTGCAAATAGTTTGGTTTGGTTTGGAAAAGAGTAGGAAAGTTCATGCTTATCTGGTAAAAAGAGCTTGTTTTTAACTGTGGCCTATGCTTTGTCATGCCATGCTTGATATTTTTTTGGCTTTATGCTTAGTATTATTTTCTGTAGCATGACTTGTTATAAACAATTGAGATTGCTTAATGTGCCTTGGATGAATCATGCATTGTTTTAGCATATTAAAGCATAGTATAGTGGTATTCTCCTTTGATGCTTTATTTGGGTTGACTTGGCACATGCTCACACCATGTTATGACTATACCAAGTCACCATTAGCCTTTATGATCCTTTAGTTTTCAAATTGTAGTATCACTTGATGCTTTGATCAATGATGTTTCGTCGCTCTGCATGATTATGGCCATTATTGCTCTCTTAGTTTGTCGCTCCTAGTCTTTTGCTAGCCTCCACAACCAAGTATGGTTCCACTCATGCATCCAACTCCTTAACCCAAGTTATTCCAAAGAGTCCACCATACCTACCTATTAGCTTATGCTATTCCAAGTATATTCATGTTTTTATCTACCTTCGAAATTAAACTTGTTATGAGAAAACTAGTGATTAAAGCTCTCACGAACTTGATGGCACACTTTACTTTTCTTTCCCTTAATAAACTTGAACCATTGTGTCGTCTATGTTGTATATGCTTGCACTTATTTGTTGGGAATTAGCAGAACCATGCTGTCATGGGGAACGCTTTCAACATTGCACTTGTACTTTGTACCTAGTTTATATCATGCTCTTTTGTCTATGGATGTCGTCGGTGTGAAATGAAAGGGGAGCTTGTAAGTCCATGGAGTTATGTATATGTGTTAGAGAAACGCCTGGGCCGCTGGTCTAATCCATGCTGACATGGTGGAAACCCGCAGCGTAACCATAATGAGATGTCTATGAAGCATTCTTCTTATAAAAAAAGAGTCTGATATTGAGAAAAAAGAGAAAAAGAAAAAAAGATTATGAAAAGAGGAAAGAGAGAAAAAGCACCATATTCCCATGGTAAATAAGAAAATTGCTGAGATGCTCGTTGTCTGCTTTCCTTGTCATTTTGATATGGGGATTCTTCCGTATCATCGGGCAAGGGGTACCCCGTTGGCGGTTCTCTATGATACACATGTACTTACAATGACAAGAACTTACCGGTGACTAAACTTGAGTAGCATGAGGAGCGACCCTCGTATTCAAGGGACATGAGATTTCCAACTTATACTTTGTCAAGCATATACACCATAGTTTGTTCACTTTAACCTTAATCACTTCAAGATGCTTATGACAGGGGCAATGAGAGATGAAAGCTATTAAGTACCATAATTTTTGGAAGCTCTTTATGAATCTTGAATCTCTGCTTCCTTCTATGAAGGCTTTTCTTCCACTTTTATATTGACTCTACACCTTCTATCTTTATGCACCTACTTTGAGAGCATAGTGGCCATTCTTAGTTCTATGTGCAATGTCCCAAGACTTGTTGATTGATGCATAACTTTGATATTGCTTGTTTTAAACTATTTGTATCTAGTCACTCTTATAAACTTTGAAGGTGTCATATGCATCTATGTTTGCTACTCTATGAGGGACAAGCTGAATACTACTATGCTATGTTTTCTTTATGTGAAACAAACAAACGTCTTGCAAAGCATTGTTATTCATTAATCTTTTGTTTGTGCCTTTTCATGTTGCAACATAGTTTCTTTGTCTTATTGCTAGAACTTTGCCTTTCATGTTATGATTGAAGTACTATGATCCTAGCTTTGAATGTTTTACAAATACTTTGATCAAGTTTATGATGGTGCATGTCACCTAAAAAATTCTTCTTTCTTTTTATAACTTACCTACTCGAGGACGAGCAGGAGTTAAGCTTGGGGATGTTGATATGTTGCAAACGTATCTATAATTTTTGATGTTCCATGCTTGGTTTATATCTACTTTCTTATGTTTTGTCCACACTTCGGAGTACTTTTTATACACTTTCTTGGACTAACCTATTAACAAGATGCCACCGTGCTAGTTGCCTGTTTTCTGCTGTTTTTGGTTCTAGGAAAGTCAGAAAATGAATATTCTCGGAATTGGACCGGATAAAAGCCAAAGTCGATATTTTACCGGAAGAGTCACGAAGCCAGAAGAAGAGACGGGGAGGGGCCACAGGGCGGCCACACCATGTGGTGGCGTGGGCTAGCCCTGGTCGCGCCACCAGGTGGTGTGGGCCCCCTGGCCGCCCACCGACCTTGCCTCTTTGCCTATAAGATGCCTCCCGATGCAAAAACACTACATAGTCAATCAGAAATCCACGAAAAGTTCTGCAGCACCGCTGCCACCGAAGGGGAGATTCGGGGGACAGAAGTCTCTGTTCCGGCACCCTGCCGGGACGAGGAAGTGCCCCTGGAGCCATCTCCATCGATCTCCACCACCATCTCCATCGTCGTTGCTGATTCCCATAATGAAGAGGGAGTATTTCTTCCTCGAGGCTAAGGGTTCTACCGGTAGCTATGTGTTCATCTCTCTCTATGCATGATCTTATTGAGATCATGAGCTTGTAATCAAGTAGATCTACCTTGCTACTAAAGTGCTTTAGTAGATCTCTACTCTCCCCATGTGTGTGAAAGTGACAGCGTGCACACCATGGTGGCACTTAGGCTAGAGATTACAAATACTTATTATGAGTTATATTTGGAGTTGGATGTCTTTATGAAATTGTGGTGTTTGTTGGACTCATCTAGTAATCAAGGTGACAGTGTGGGGTTATCTAGATGGGAAAGATGAACTTTGAGGTGTGCTGTTATAGCCCTACCAACGATTATAGTGTCCAACCGGAGAGTAGTTCAGCGTAGTATCATAAATAAGAATATATTTATATGAGAGTGTTCACTAGTGAAAGTATGATCCCTAGGCCTTGTTTCTAAGCATTGAAACACCGTTTGCAACTAGATCTGTTACATGTTTGCTTGCTGCTATCTTTATTTCAGTTTTCCTTTAGTCTTTTCCCACGTCAACCACATGCCACCAAGCTATTTTCTAGCACTGTTACCACTTATAATTATCCACACCACTTGTATTTTACTATCTCTTCGCCGAACTAGTGCACCTATACACCTGACAAGTGTATTGGGTGTGTTGGGGACACAAGAGACTTCTTGTATCTTGATTGCAGGATTGCTTGAGAGGGAATACCTTTGACCACTTCCTCCCTGAGTTCGATAAACCTTGGGTGATCCACTTAAGGGAAAACTTGCTGCTGTTCTACAAACCTCTGCACTTGGAGGCCCAACAACTGTCTACAAGAATAGAAGTGCGTAGACATCAATCCACTAGAGTCATTGCATGTGTGTTCTTTTCACAAACCAAATATTTGCATGTGTGTTCTTATACTAAAACCAGCACTAGAGTCATTGCATGTGTGTTCTTTCCACAAACCACACATCGATCAACCAGTGTCATTAAATGTGTGTGTCAACACAGGGATTTTTAATCCCAGATGCCCGTTATGCCATACCTCGCAATCCCAGGATTACCATTTTTGAGAGACATAACGGATTGGATATCACAGTACATCATCCATTACAAACCATACATAAGCTCTTACACAAATAAGGATCTCATGATCCAGTCTTACTACAACAAGCAGCGGAAATAAAAGATAAGTGTAGCGGTGGGGTCCATCTTCAGGGGCACAGGCAATGCTGACGAAGGCAGATGGTCCTAGTTATCATAGCCATCCTATTAGCCATCATCTTGATAGTCTCCTTCATAGTCTGGCCATGATAATAGCCAGGGACAAAAGCCATGAGTACTCTTTAAGAACTCACAAAGTACTACTAACAAGTATTATGAATCTAAGTTAAAGTGCTAAATCTAGGCTTAACTATGAAGTTAAGTTTGAAACCTAAGCTGAGTTCTGAAGCAAAGAAAGATAAGGTAAAACTCTAGAATCACTTA
Source organism: Avena eriantha (assembly GCA_910589775.1). Classification (NCBI taxonomy): domain Eukaryota; kingdom Viridiplantae; phylum Streptophyta; class Magnoliopsida; order Poales; family Poaceae; genus Avena; species Avena eriantha. The sequence continues at coordinate 267,706,098 of OU342745.1, read as the reverse complement.
AGTTGGGGAAACTAATGTCATAAACACAACCCTGTTGTGGTCAAGTCGAGATTCATCATTCATTTTAAAGTGTTTAGAAAACATCTGACAACGAAACAGTATGGCCATTCCAACTGTCCATAATCGCGGACGCGGCTATTCGAATAGTTTGACACTTTGCAGAGGTGGTACACTTTCACCACAAGATTCGATACATCTGTCAGGGATAACCCTGAATCATCATACTTAGTATGCACATAATCAAACATAACCTTCCCTTTACACACCCTAGTATAAGCACCTCTCCTATGAGCATGGCCTCCCAACCATGACCATCAGTCATCTTGGGCACTGCATAGGTGGACATCATGAGAGGTAGCCTCAACTCAGACCTCTCCCGTGAGGGAACTAATACTAATGCATATAAATTTCCGGCTAAGCCTTACCCAATTCAGGTAATGTGGTTGTACGGTAAATTTGGAATGGTATCGCATCCGAATCCAACCATCAGTTTTATAAAAGGGTTAAGGCTCAGGCCTCAACATTTTCATCATCATCAACCATTTGTGTTTCTCAACACATGTCAAAACATCTCAATAGAATGACTCATCATTCTAAGGTTTTCATAATTCATTTTCACCAAGTATTCCCATCTAAAGTGACTCAAGTTTTTGAGCTAATCTAAACTACTAAGTTAGGAGTGTTCACTAAGGTGGAATAGATGGGTTCAATCTCATGCCATAGAATGGCATCTAAAGGGTTCTAAATAGGTCAAGTTTTATACTTTTTATGCTACCTTCTAAACAGGTAAAGAACTTTGTATAACTAAGAGGGTACAACTTGTAACTAAGACTTGGAGTACCAATAGTCAAAGGGGTGTGATCAAGGCATGCCTAAGGCATCTTACCTAAACCATCTAGTTGATCCTAGCCTGTTAAACACTAAACTTGCAAGTGTTAACTTGCATTGCTAATGGTGGCTTGCACTTAAATAGTGCTAGCTTGCTAATAATAGCTTGCCTTGGTTGGTGCAGTGGTTGAAGTTTTCTTCTTCTTCTTCTTCTTCTTCTTCTTGGTAGAAATCCTCCTCCTCGAAAGCTTGGTCGATACTATCGTCTATAAATACATATGGAGTGCACAATAACCAAAAATACTTAACTAAGCGAAGTAGCATTCTAAGACACACATTTGATGATCTATTATCATCACAAGCATCACAAGTTTAATTCCATAGTTTCATTCTTTTTATTGTAGAAAAGTAATTTCTACTCATTGAAAAATTTACTAAGATTTAATATTCACCACCTAAATATGGGATCATGTGGACACATGTCCTCACCACATATTCTAACATGTGGGAATGAGATTTAAAGGTTGGATCAATATTACTTTGGTTTAAGTTCATTATTTAATGATTTAAAGTGACTAGGAATGCCTATATAGCATTATTTTGGTACTAGTCCAAAGTCACTACATGTAAACCTTAATATTACATGGTTAGATAGATATGCTGAAATGTGATTTTTGAGAGTTGGAATCAACTCAAAAGCTAACTTGGGTGATTTTATAGAAATGTTGCAAGTTGCAATTGCTTCTGTCTTCTTATTTTTATTAGGAGAGATCTATAACTCTAATTGAATTAAATCCAACGGGCTTGGATAGATCATCTTAATACCTTTCAGGCAAAATTATTTTCATGCAATTTGGATTTGTCAAACTCTCAGATTTAAATTTTGAAATAGGGGGTAGAAACTAGATTTAACTAAAAAGAAAAATCTAGATTTGAATGTGTGGGCTAGCACGGGAAACGACTTGGGCCGGCCCAGTGGTGCTGCGCGGCGCGCGGCTCAGCTGACAGGGGGGTCCCGCTTGTCAGCGTCACTTAACACGTGAAACGGTACACGCGCTGTGGGCCGTAGGATTAGAAGACAGATCTACGGCTGAGGGTCGTCGTTAACGACAAACAGGTCGCCGGCGAGCTCAAACCCTAGCGGCTCGGTGGGGGTTTGCTGGGGACGTACCAGGGCTCCAGCGGGGTTGGCGAGGCGGGCAAATGAAGTGGAAGACGACGGCGAGGCGAGGCGCAGTTGCGGCGGAGCTTGGGGTGGTCGTAATCAGCGGCGCCCTTCTCCTCCTACCGCGGCGGCTCCGGCTCCAATTCCGGTGAGGCAGAGCTCACCTTGCTCCAGTGAGGGGTGGGTGAGGTTCAGAGAGGTGAGTGGAGTGGAATGGTGTGGAGAGAAGAGGCTGGGGAGGGCTCCTTTTATAGGCTCGACGATGAGACCGAGCGGGATGGGCAAGGGATGGTGGCGACATGGCTACGGCGGGGTAGAGGCATGGCTGTGGGTGGCAATCGATGTGCGGTTCCCTGGCGGTGCTCTAGGCATTGAATGCAGCCGTAGGGGCGGTGACATGCGGTTTGGGCGAGGTGGCGCTCTGCGCGGCAGAGGCGGCGGTGTCCACGGCGAGCGGTTGCTGTGAGGCGTTGGGCGGCCAGTGGGGGTGTCTGGGGTGTTCTCCAGGTCGTGGCAGAGCGGCGGGCGCGGGCTGCGGCCAAGGGGTGGTCTGTGCGAGCGGGGACCGAGCGCGCTCTGGGGGCCGCACTGGCATGGTGCGGTGGCACTGGGCGCGGTTTGTGCTCGGTGGTCCACTGCACTCCTGGGCTCGGGCAAGGGACAGGGGGTGGCGGTGAGCTCCTGGCTACCTCCTAGACATGGAAAGGGAAGAGGGAATGGTCTGCTGCAGCGGGGCAAGGGTTGGCCGGCAAGGCATGGCATGGCATGGGGACTAGGGACAAGGGAGAGGGGTGTTAGGGGTTTGGTTAGATCAAGAGGGGACAGAGGAGATAAATGAAGATCATTTGGGGGCAAAACCCTGTAGTAAACAGTGAGCTAGGATTAGAGTAGAGATTATGCATGCCAAGTGTTTGATTAAATGGCCACAAGAAAGAAAGTTTTGAATTTTGGTTTCAAATTTTTTGAGTGATCTCCACTAGTGCTAGGCAGTCTCTGGTTGCAAGGGTTTTGAAAGTGGAGCTCAAATAGATGGGTTTTGAAATAGGGGTGATCTATGCATATGCATTAGATTCAATTTTCAAATGCAATTTAAAATAAGTAACAAAATGTTTTTAGCAGATCCAAAGGTGGGCCTTGGTACCTCATTATGTGTACTAGCAAGGGGTACAAAGATCAAGAATTGTTTCTGTCAAGAAATGAGTGCTAGGAACACTCAAAGTAGTGTAGTGGATTAAAATGACCAAAATGACCATTCCTCCTTTTTAATTCTTTTTGATTTGATTTTCTTTAGGAAAAGTTTGGGAATGATGTAGATGATGTTTAAATCACCGAAGAAACTTTTTAGAAGCAAAGGATCACACAATCATGGCAATTCAAAACAACTCATATTTTAAATGCACACATATATGAATGCTTTCATTTAAAATTTGGAAAAGTTTTTGTTAACCCCAATTTTGATTGATTTGATCTTGATAAGCTTGGATTGAAGTTTTGGGATGTTACAAACCTTCCCCCCTTAAACAAAATCTTGTCCCGAGATTTACAAAGAAAACTAGGAACTAAAGAGATCTGGGAACTCTGTCCTAATGTAATCTTCTCGATCCCAAGTAGCTTTCCTCCTTGGTATGGTTGCTCCACTGAATCTTGAGAAACTTGATACTCCTGGTCCTGGTGGTTCTGTATGCTTCTTCTAAGATACGAATGGGTACTTCTCGATAGGTCAGGTCCTTGTTGATTTCCACAGCTTTGTGATCGATGTTCTTGAAAACTTCTGGCTTCTCGGGCACTTCCAGACATTTGCGAAGTAACGAGATATGGAACACATTGTGGATGGCTGACATCTCTTTAGGCAGTTCCAGCTGATACGATACTTCTCCTCGGCGGTTCAGAATCTTGAAAGGTCCGATATATCTGGGGGCTAACTTTCCCTTCAGACTAAAGCGTTGAGTTCCTTTCAAGGATGAAACCTTGAGTTATACAAAATCTCCGACATTGAAAGCCAGGTCTCTCCTTCTCTTGTCAACATAACTCTTTTGTCTGGACTGGGCGGTCTTGAGGTGCTCACGGACTTTGTGAACTTTCTCTTCTGCTTCACGGAGAATATCGGGTCCGAAGATCTGACTCTCTCCTACTTGCGACCAATTCAAAGGGGTACGTCATTTTCTTTTGTATAGGAATTCAAATGGTGCCATCTACAAACTAGCTTGATAACTGTTGTTATATGAGAATTCTGCGAAAGGCAGGCATTCTTCCCATTTTGATCCATATTCCAACACACAAGCTCTAAGCATATCCTCTAGGATCTGGTTGACTCTTTCAGTCTGTCCATCAGTTTGTGGGTGATATGCGGTGCTGAAGTTCAACTTGGTTCCTAATCCTTCCTGAACTTTCTGCCAAAATCTCGAGGTAAACTGAGTTCCTCGATCTGATACTATGGTTTTGGGGGTTCCATGCAGACTAACAATCCTAGCAATGTATAGCTCTGCTAACTTTGCACTCTGGTAAGTGGTCTTGACAGGTATAAAGTGGGCTACCTTGGACAGTCTATCAACTATGACCCAGATTGAGTCATTTCCCCTACTAGAAGTAGGTAAACCGGTGATAAAGTCCATTCCGACGGAATCCCATTTCCATTCGGGAATCTGCAAGGGTTGCAACAGTCCTGCAGGTCTCTGATGTTCTGCTTTGACTCTTTGACAGATGTCACATTTGGCGATGTAGCTTCCGATCTCTCTCTTCATCTTGTGCCACCAAAATTGCTCTTTCAAATCCTGATACATCTTTGTTCCTCCGGGGTGGATAGAATAAAGAGTATCATGAGCTTCCTTCATGACAACTTCCTTCAGCTCCGAATCTGCTGGAACACAGATACGTCCTTTGTACCACAGTAGTCCTTCTTCATCTTCAGTAAATCCAGGTACCTTTCCTGTACCGATACGACGTTTGATTCCGTCGATACTCTCATTTCCCTTCTGGGCTTCCTTGATTTGGCTAATCAACGTGGGTTGAAGTTCAATACTAGCTAGGAATCCTTTGCTAACTAATTCAGTCCGGAACTGCTCCAACTCTTCATACAAACTGGGTTGCTTCTGCTTGATCATGGTGTTAAGCCTACACGGCAATCTGCTAAGAGCATCCGCTACCACATTGGCTTTGCCGGGGTGATAGTGAATGTCAAGGTCATAATCCTTGATTAAATCTATCCATCTCCTTTGCCTCATATTTAGCTCCATCTGAGTGAAGATATACTTCAAGCTCTTATGATCTGAGTAAATCTCACAGCGATTACCCATCAAATAATGACGCCATGTCTTCAGTGCTAGAACTACAGCTGCTAGCTCAAGATCATGGGTCGGATAGTTCTGCTCATGCTGCTTCAGTTGTCGAGGCAGATACGCGATGACTTTGCCTTCTTGCATCAATACACATCCTAGACCAATCTTGGATGCGTCACAATATACATCAAAGGGCTTCTTGATGTCTGGCATGACCAAAATTGGGGCTGATATCAATCTCTTCTTCAGCTCCTAAAAACTGGCTTCACACTTGTCTGTCCATTCAAACTTCTTGTCCTTCTTCAACAATTGGGTCATTGGTCGGGCTATGCTCGAGAATCCTTCTACGAACTTGCAGTAATATCCCGCTAATCCGAGAAATGCACGGACTTGGGTTTGAGTGGTTGGGGCTTCCCATTCTTCGACATCTTTGATCTTGGCGGGATCAACAGAGACTCCTCCGGCAGACACAATATGTCCTAGGAATCCTACTTCCTTCAGCCAAAACTCACATTTGCTGAACTTGGCATATAACTAATGCTTTCTCAGGGTTTCTAGGATAACTCTCAGATGTTGCTCATGCTCTTCTTCGGACTTGGAGTAGATAAGGATGTCATCGATAAACAGAACCACAAACTTATCTAGGAAATTCATAAAGATGTTATTCATGAGATTCATGAAATAAGCAGGGGCAATGGTTAATCCAAAAGACATAACTGTATACTCGTATAAACCATAGCGAGTAGTAAAGGCGGTCTTCGGAATATCCGTTGCACGAATCTTAAGTTGGTGATAACCAGTCCTAAGATCAATCTTTGAGAATACCTGAGCTCCGGTCAACTGATCAAATAGATCCTCTATCTTTGGCAAGGGGTACTTGTTCTTGATGGTGACATCATTTAACTTTCTGTAATCTGTGCACAGACGGTTGCCTCCATCCTTCTTGTCGATGAATAACACTGGTGATCTCCATGTCGATGCACTTGGTTGAATTAAGCCTTTGGCTAGCATAGCATCCAACTGCTTCTTCAGTTCCACTAACTCTAAGGGGTTCATGCTATAGGGTCTCTGGGCTATAGGTCCGGTTCCGGGGATTAGTTCGATAATGAACTCAATATCCCTATCCGGGGGCATACCTGGCAATTCATTTGGGAATACGTCGGGGTATTCACAGACTACTCTGACTTGGTCAATGGTGGGCAAGGCTACACTATGGTTGCACTTGAATTGACGGGGTAAGGTTTCCGAGATATGCTCTACTGTTACTCCAGAACTAATGGTCATGGTGATGGCTTTCTTAGCACAGTCTATCAATCCTTTATGCCTTGACATACATTCCATACCTAGTACTACTTCCAATCCTTTGGTTCCAAGTACAATTAGGTTGGCATAAAAATCTATCCCATGTATTCTGATACGTACAGCTTTGCAAATTTTTCTAGCTTTGGTTGTTGAACCGGGGATTTGAACTATCATGACATGCTTCAGGTTGGTTGGACGAATCTTACTAGTGCATGCAAATTCTTCGGTGACAAATGAATGCGATGCTCCCGAATCAAACAATACTCTTGCTAAAACTAAGTTGACAGAAAACATACCCAGCACTACGTCTGGCGCTTCCTGGGCTTCTTCTGCATTCATGTGGAAGAGACGGCCATTGCGGTTGTGAGGGTTCCCTGGGCAAATCTCCTTCTTGGTTGAACACGGCGCTGCTGCTGAGCTGGGGCATTCACATTGGCATTGGCTGCAGTCTTCTTGGGACACTCATTGGAGTAGTGAACTTTCACTCCACACTCGAAACAAGTGATCTGGGACTTGTCCTTGACTGCAACAGGCACAACATTGCTGCCAGTTCTGGGTGCAGTGTTGCTGTTGTTGTGGTTCTTGGGAGGTGCACGGTTGAAATTGTTGGCATTACCGGAGTTGTGATTGTTTCCTCCGGACTTCACATTGCCTCCGCTATGGTTGGGGTAGCTTGGGCAAGAGTTTGGGGGTCGGTTGTTCCTTGGTGCATATCCTAGTGAAGGGTTGGGACGGTACTTCTGGTGACTGCTGGATCCAGACTGCTGCATCAGACGACGCTTGCGGTTGTCGTTTTCCTAGTTAATCTTCCCTTCCATCTGGATGGCAGAGTCGACTAGCTCTTCGAGATCCTGGAAGCGGATGTTGACGAGGACACTCTGCATCTCATCATGCAGTCCGTTCAAGAATCTCTCCTTCTTTTTGGTCTCCGTGTTGATCTCATCAGGTGCATATCTGGCAAGTGACAGGAATCTGTCACGGTACTCCACCACAGCCATTCTTCCTTGCTTCAATTCACGGAACTCATCTCTCATTCTGTTGACTAGACCTTGCGGCACGTGGGTGCGGCTGAACTTGACTTTGAATGCTTCTCATGTCATCACTTGACCATGGTTCATATTGCGGATGCTATTCCACCAAGCTCTTGCATCTCCTGCCAGATAGTGAGTGGTGAAGAGAAATTTCTCATTTTCATCAACTCTGGCAACTTCCAAGTTGTTCTCCATAGTCTGTAACCAGTCATCGGCATCTAATGGGTTTTCGGATTGGTTGAAGATTGGGGGATTAGTGTTCTGAAATTTTTTGAGTTTGGATCCCTGGTGGTCCTGATTTCCATGCCCTTGGTGGTTGAGAGCCATCTGGGCGATCTGTTGAAGTGTTGCTAAGTTGGCTTGGCGTTCTGCCCGGCTTGGTTCACGGTCCGCTGTGAGATTCTGCAAGATCTGCAGCATTGGGTCTTGCGACGAGCTGCTCCCTCCTTGGTTTCCACGAGTCATCTGAAGATTGAGATATAGGGTAAGAGGGAAATTCTAAGGTTCAGGGTTTTGGGTTTTCAAAGATAAAACTTTGAGTTAGACTCAGGTTTTTCAACTAACTTCATTTTCATTCATGCAAGGAAGCACACGGTACAACACACACAATCAAAGGGAAAACAGAGGGTTTGAAGAACCATTCTGCAAGCTACGATACAACGAGATGATACATCTCAGGCTACAATAGTGCTCTAGTGCATCTACTCATCGTCGATGAAGTCAGAGTCCTCATCATCAGTGTAGAAGTCCATGGCATCCTCCTCCAGAAAGTCATCATCGTTGCTGAGGTAAGAATCCATGTCTCCCTGGATGTCTTCACCCTCAGCTTCTTCTTCTTTTGCTGCAAGCTGAGATTCCTGCTCATTGACGGTCTTCTCGAGGTCGGCCATCTTCTTGCAAAGACGGGCGATGGTGTGATCCTTCTTGGCACGCTGGCGGCAAAGAGACTGACGGTCTTGGACAAGCAGTGCGAAAGTCTGGGCCTTCTGGTCGGCAATGGCACGGTTTTGGTTGGCTAACTCTCTGGCATTGTCCAGTTCCTGTTGTCGGTCATGCAGCAAGAAGTCAAGGTTCTCCACTTGACGTCTCAACTCGGGGTGGCCCGGCATCTCCATTGGCATTCCCATGAATCACGTCTTGCATAGTGGGCAAAACGGGTTCCTTGGGTCTTGTTGACGCTGAGGGCACATAGACGTGCGAGAGCTTCATGGATTGCCCTGGCTAATCCATCTAGCCAGTTGTTCTCTCTTACGGAGAACTGAATTCTCCCAGAAGTTGGTGCTTCAATCCTTCCTCTAAGATCTGCGGTGACTAGCCACTGTAAGTCTCCTCCTAGGGGTCCTGGAAGTTGAGCTCCAAGAAACTCCGGGTGCGGGCGTCCCAGTAACTCTGATAGTGAATCCAGATCCCTCTTGAAGATCAGCTGACCTCCATTTCCCAACTGGTAAAACTTACTGAACTGAGTCTCCATCTACAAGAATTAAGGATGAGGAAGTTAGTGAAGTGATCAAGTGTGTCAAATTTTAAGTAGTAGTGGAAGAATTTTGAGGAACAAGAATTTTTGAGAAAGAATCCACAAGGATAAGAGAAGAGATAGTTTTTTCATAAATACTCACTTTGTTTCTGAAACTAAGTTTTTGTTTGACGTCCATTCTAACTAGGGTCTCCTATGGTCAGGATGGCTCTGATACCAACTTTCCAACACCCAGATTTTTAATCCCAGATGCCCGTTATGCCATACCTCGCAATCCCAGGATTACCATTTTTGCGAGACATAACGGATTGGATATCACAGTACATCATCCATTACAAACCATACATAAGGTCTTACACAAATAAGGATCTCATGATCCAGTCTTAATACAACAAGCAGCGGAAATAAAAGATAAGCGTAGCGGTGGGGTCCATCTTCACGGGCACAGGCAATGCTGACGAAGGCAGATGGTCCTAGTTATCATAGCCGTCCTGTTGGCCATCATCTTGATAGTCTCCTTCATAATCTAGCCATGATAATAGCCAGGGACAAAAGCCATGAGTACTCTTTAAGTACTCGCAAACTACTACTAACAAGTATTATGAATCTAAGTTAAAGTGCTAAATCTAGGCTTAACTATGAAGTTAAGTTTGAAACCTAAGCTGAGTTCTGAAGCAAAGAAAGATAAGGTAAAACTCTAGAATCACTTAAGTTGGGGAAACTAATGTCATAAACACAACCCTGTTGTGCTCAAGTCAAGATTCATCATTCATTTTAAAGTGTTTAGAAAACATCTGACAACGAAACAGTATGGCCATTCCAACTGTCCATAACCGCGGATGCGGCTACTCGAATAGTTTGACACTCTGCAGAGGTGGTACACTTTCACCACAAGATTCGATACATCTGTCAGGAATAACCCTGAATCATCATACTTAGTATGCACATAATCAAACATAACCTTCCCTTTACACACCCTAGTATAAGCACCTCTCCTATGAGCATGGCCTCCCAACCATGACCATCAGTCATCTTGGGCACTGCATAGGTGGACATCATGAGAGGTAGCCACAGCTCAGACCTCTCCCGTGAGGGAACTAATACTAATGCATATAAATTTCCGGCTAAGCCTTACCCAATTCAGGTAATGTGGTTGTACGGTAAATTTGGAATGGTATCGCATCCGAATCCAACCATCAGTTTTATAAAAGGGTTAAGGCTCAGGCCTCAACATTTTCATCATCATCAACCATTTGTGTTTCTCAACACATGTCAAAACATCTCAATAGAATGACTCATCATTCTAAGGTTTTCATAATTCATTTTCACCAAGTATTCCCATCTAAAGTGACTCAAGTTTTTGAGCTAATCTAAACTACTAAGTTAAGAGTGTTCACTAAGGTGGAATAGATGGGTTCAATCTCATGCCATAGAATGACATCTAAAGGGTTCTAAATAGGTCAAGTTTTATACTTCTTATGCTACCTTCTAAACGAGTAAAGAACTTTGTATAACTAAGAGGGTACAACTTGTAACTAAGACTTGGAGTACCAATAGTCAAAGGGGTGTGATCAAGGCATGCCTAAGGCATCTTAGCTAAACCATGTAGTTGATCCTAGCCTGTTAAACACTAAACTTGCAAGTGTTAACTTGCATTGCTAATGGTGGCTTGCACTTAAATGGTGCTAGCTTGCTAATAGTAGCTTGCCTTGGTTGGTGCAGTGGTTGAAGTTTTCTTCTTCTTCTTCTTCTTCTTGGTAGAACTCCTCCTCCTCGAAAGCTTGGTCGATACTATCGTCTATAAATACATAGGGAGTGCACAATAACCAAACAATACTTAACTAAGCTAAGAAGCATTCTAAGACAGACATTTGATGATCTATTATCATCACAAGCATCACAAGTTTAATTCCATAGTTACATTCTTTTTATTTTAGAAAAGTAATTTCTACTCATTGAAAAATTTACTAAGATTTAATATTCACCACCTAAATATGGGATCATGTGGACACATGTCCTCACCACATATTCTAACATGTGGGAATGAGATTTAAAGGTTGGATCAATATTACTTTGGTTTAAGTTCATTATTTATTGATTTAAAGTGACTAGGAATACCTATATAGCATTATTTTGGTACTAGTCCAAAGTCACTGCATGTAAACCTTAATATTATTACATGGTTAAATAGATATGCTGAAATGTGATTTTTGAGAGTTGGAATCAACTCAAAAGCTAACTTGGTTGATTTTATAAAAATGTTGCAAGTTGGAATTACTTCTGTCTTCTTATTTTTATTAGGAGAGATCTATAACTCTAATTGAATTAAATCCAACGGGCTTGGATGGATCATCTTAATACCTTTCAGGCAAAATTAGTTTCATGCAATTTGGATTTGTCAATCTCTCAGAATTGAATTTTGAAATAGGGGGCAGAAACTAGATTTAAATAAAAAGAAAAATCCAGATTTGAATGTGTGCGCTAGCGCGGGAAACGACTTGGACCGGCCTAGTGGCGCTCCGCGGCACGGGGCTCAGCTGACAGGGGGTATACAAAGGATCACACAATCATGGCAATTCAAAACAACTCCTATTTTAAATGCACACATATATGAATGCTTTCATTTTAAATTTGGAAAAGTTTTTGTTAACCCCAATTTTGATTGATTTGATCTTGATAAGCTTGGATTGATGTTTTGGGATGTTACAGTGTGTTCTTTTCACAAACCACATATGGATCAACCAGTGGTCATTGCATGTGTGTTCTTTTCCACAAACCACATATGGATCCATTAGAGTCATTGCATGTGTGTTCTTTCCACAAACCACACATGGATTAACAAATGGCATTGCATGTGTGTTCTTTTCACAAACCACATATGGATACACCAATGGCATCACATTTGTGTTCTTTTCACAAACCACACATGGATCAACCAGTGTTCACTGCATGTGTGTTCTTTCAACAAACCACTTATGGATCAACCAATGGTCATTGCATGTGTGTTCTTTTCCACAAACCACATATGGATCCACTAGAGTCATTGAATGTGTGTTATTTTCACAAACCACATATGGACCCACTAGAGTCATTGCATATGTGTTCTTATACTAAAACCAGCACTAGAGTCATTGCATGTGTGTTCTTTTCACAAACCGTATATGGATCCACCAGTGTCATTGCATGTGTGTTCTTTCCACAAACCACACATGGATCTACCAGTGGTCATTGCATGTGTGTTCTTTCCACAAACCACACATGGAGCCCCCTGAGTCATTGCATGTGTGTTCTTTCCACAAACCACATATGGACCCACTAGAGTCATTGCATGTGTGTTCTTTCCACAAACCACGCATGGATCCACCAATGGCATTACATGTGTGTTCCTAACATGAAGCACATATGAACCCACTGAGTCATTGCACGTGTGTTCTTTCCACAAACCACATATGGATCCACTAGAGTCATTGCATGTGTGTTCTTTTCACAAACCACATATGGACCCACTAGAGTCATTGCATGTGTGTTCTTTCCACAAACCACACATGGATCCACCAATGGTATTGCATGTGTGTTCCTGACATGAACCACATATGGACCCACTAGAGTCATTGCATGTGTGTTCTTTCCACAAACCACATATGGATCCACTAGAGTCATTGCATGTGTGTTCTTTTCACAAACCACATATGGATCAACCAATGGCATTGCATGTGTGTTCTTTCCACAAACCACACATGGATCAACCAGTGTCATTGCATGTGTGTTCTTTCCACAAACCACATATGGATCAACCAGTGGTCATTGGATGTGTGTTCTTTTCCACAAACCACATATGGATCCACCAGAGTCATTGCATGTGTGTTCTTTCCACAAACCACATATGGATCAACCAGTGGTCATTGCATGCGTATTCTTTCCACAAACCACATATGGATCCACTAGAGTCTTTGGATGTGTGTTCGTGTCATGAACCACACATGGATCAACTAGAGTCATTGCATGTGTGTTCCTGTCATGAACCACACATGGATGAACCAATGGCATTGCATGTGTGTTCCTGTCATGAACCACACATGGATCAACCAGTGGTCATTACATGTGTGTTCTTCTCATAAACCACATATGGATCCACCCAGTGTGATTGCATGTGTGTTCTTCTCACAAACCACATAAGGATCCACCAGTGTCATTGGATGTGTGTTCTTTTCATAAAACACAGATGCGTCCTAACCTTAGGAGAGCCCTAACCTTATCCCCCCAATGGATCCACCGTTAGACCTAGTCTTCAGAAGGCACGCCATAACACAGTTGTTCTGCTTGACGATTTTTACATACCGTTCGATCGGGGCGCTTGGACGATTGGGATGGTCTTCGTGAGCGTCATCCGCGAGTAGGCTGTTCTGCGGCATGATTGGCCACGCTTGCTCTGGACAAACTGGCATGTTGCGAGTGTCACAACTCATGAGTTCAGTGGGAAATATCCCAGTGTCACGTCCCCATTACTTCTATTCCTCCCTGTACTTCTCTTCCTTCCCCTCGAAGCCCCTTTCCCCACTTCACTCCCATCCTGCCATAGCCGCAAGCCAACGACATCTGCCAATTCTCGGGTCGCTACCTTCATGCTAAGAAATCATTTTACAAGCTTTTGAACTTATCCTACATATTCCTGCTATTTGCCAATCTAACTGCTGATCTTTTTTCCGATTTCTCAACGAACTTCAGATGTGGCAGATGCTGCAGCCCAAGAATCTGGAGATCCTCGCGTGCAACTTTGCAGTGACGTTCCCGCTCGTGTGCTCCCACCCAGGATGCTTTCGCCATTACTCCTACCACGAGCTCCTGCTCCACGAGCTCGCGTGCCCGCACGGCGCGTGCTCCTGCACGGAGCCGGGCTGCAACTACACCGGCCCGCTGGCAGAGCTCATCGTCCACCTTGTAGAGGAGCACTTGATCGAACTGATTAGGATCTCGTACGGGTAAGCCCAACTTCTCCAAGAGCAGGTGCCGTTCACTGACTCGGCACACCGCCGGCAAATTTTCCACGGGGGACGACTCTGCTTTCGTCCTGACCATCACCGCCGGTGTTCCGGGAACCAGAGCCGGGCCCACCGTCGTGTGTGCCATATGTGTCAGGTCGGTCTCATGCGCCTGGCCCGTATACACGGTGCGCATGTGGGCAAACGCCCAGCCGCCGTCGTCTGATAGCATTCTTGTGCTAGCCGAGGCGCCGAGCTGCCCGACGCCGCGGGAGGTGGAGTATGTGGACCTAAGGTCGATCCTATGTGTGCCATCTTAGTACCTTGTCGGTGCTGGACCGAACAAGCAGATGCATTTCTATATTTGTATCGAGAAGATCGAACGGGAAATGTAGTACCTGTGCTGTCGTTACTGTTAGACTTAAGCGATGCTTCTTAGGTGTGTAGAGCATACGTGTTGTGCAAATGTACCCCAGTTGTAGTTTTTAGAACTCCTTAATAATTCGACGAGTTATTATATTGGTCCAATCAGCTTGTTGTTGTCACGTTGCAAAGTCCGCTTCCTCTGGATAAATCGGCAATACCGTTTGCTCCCACACCCGCATGTAAGTGTCACGTGTTCCAAGGGCCCACCTACCAGTGTCACGCCCCCTTCTATTCCTTCCCCTCGAAGCCACTGTCCCAACTTCTCTTCCATCGTGCCACTCTCGTCTGATGGTTGTAATCTGATTTTCGTTGGATTGTTTACATGTAATCTACGTTGATAATGCAACATGCAAATGGCACAGACACAATTTCTAAAGTGGAAGCACTCACACGTTGCTATTGCACATATTTCTCAATATAGCTCGACAAACCCATTACAATAATTTTACTTGCACTAAACACAACCTAAATTGCAACCATCCTAAACAACATCTAAACCCACATCACACCACTGTCGTCGGAGTCCACCTCGATTGGTGACACCGCCGTGCCCTTCCCAGCGACATCCACTCCCACCCGTGGCTTGCCCTTCGCCAAGGAGGCAACAATGGCGTTCTGCACAGCTTCGTCCCCGCCGTCCTCCACATCGGAATCGACAATGATGAAGGTGACGGGGTTGGCATGGACCAAACGCCGTCGCGCCTAGTGGCTCCTGCTCGAGCTCGACGCCGCATTAGTCCTTCTAAAGGTAGGAGGGGCCGAGCTCGGATACATAGCGGCGTGCTCCTCTCAAGAAACCATGGCCATTTGATACTACGACGGTAGGATCTTGGGATAGATCCGCCGCGGCGAGCCCTACCAGAAGCGGTGGAGTGGATGGATCTGCCGGCGCGAGCCATGACAAGTTCCTAGGAGGGAGTAAGATTGTGGGCCAGGCGTGTCTCGTTCCTGAGCAAGGCCTCCCAGTGATATGTACGCGGGCAAGGTGCCACAAAATTTCGTCCAATGTGCGCGAGAGGGCTTTTGAACCACGAAGGCGCGAGGTTTGGTTGACAAGTCCACACACTAGGTCCCCCACCTGTCAGCCGAATGTGGACAGTAGGATTATGCCCGAGTTATTAAGTAGGGATAAATCACGCTTCACCACTACCCTGACATCCAAAGGCTCCTCTTTCCTCTGCCCTCGCTCCCCTCGCTCATGGCTTGCAGCTCGTGCAGTTCGTCTCGGGCGGAATCAGGGTCGGTCAACGCCGTCAAACGGGTGCCCCCATCAGGTACCGGAGGCCGCCCTACGATTACTACCCCGATATGCTGTGTTTGTGTGGTGAGAAGATGCCGATATGGATTGTGTGGACCGACAAAAATACTACAGGAAAAGTCAGCAACTCCAGCATCAGAGTGGTAAGTTCCTACTGTAGGTACAATGGTAACCCGGATCCGGAAAGCGTAATGTAATTCTTTTTTTTGTTTCCTTCGATCTACTATGCAGGAAGGGAGGGGGACTGGCTGTGACAAGTTTGTGTGGATCAAAAAGCCACTGACATGTTTTCACAGAGAGCTTGTTCAGGACTGCGTGATGCTGTGTGGGACAAGAAAGAGGAGATTCGTGCGATGGAGCGAGAGATCCGGGAGCTTCGCCAGGTGCAGGGGAGGCAGGGGCAGGGAGGTGGTGAGACAGACGGGCTCAAGATTAGGCCAGATAGTGGAAACAATTTCCTCATTATTTGGGCATTATCTGTTGCATTTGCAGTTTATGTTGCCATGTCGTTGTCCAGCAGCTGAAATAAGTTGCTGCTTCGTGGAGTGTAGCAACCAACTTAAGAAATTGTTTTTCAGCCCAGAAACTTATCATAAGTGTAATGCCAATAGCAGGGATTTATTAAGCGCCTATAAATAATTCATGTCTGTGCCACTAACACCCATCGATTTTGGAGACCCCTTAACCGCTCAGCTATCGCGATTATTCAGATAGTAGTGGCATAGTCACAATTTTGGATTCAACTAGTGGCCTCGGCCGTATCCAATCCTAAAGTCACGATACATTTTACTCCGAGTACGGGAGGCAGATTGTTTCGCCCGACAAGTTCCACGCACACAGCTCTAGAGTTTAACCAAACTACATATATAGGTTCAAGTTCAATACATCATTAGGCTTCTACACTACTAGCCTTCTTTCTCTGCTTGGGTGCCAACTTTCTTCCTCTTTCCTTCACGTCCACTGGCTTCTTCATCTCCTGCCTTCTTCCTCTTCCTGGGTGCCAATTTTCTTACCTTCACTTACCCTGCATCTCCGGGTCGAGGGAAGTCAGGCCAATCAGCACCAGAATCTTGTCCGACATCATCACTCCACTCGTTTTGGTTTTCTTCCCGTAGCAAAATCACTGAGTCGGCTGTCTTGTTTCTTACCTTGTGCTTCCTGTAAAAAAACAGTACATGGATTACTACCTTATATTTACAGACTATAAATTTTTTTGTGTGTGAATGTACCATATCATACCTAGGTTTGGGAGCATTAAGGGGACATCCAGGTGCTCTATGGCCTATAAGATGGCAGGTCTTGCATCTGTTTTTGCCCTTCTTTGTAGCACAAAAGCCGAACCCTTCTTCTCGAGAAAATTCTTAAACCTATTCACCTAAGGTCTTCCTCTGCCCCTTTTTGTAACTGGCTGGCAAAGCTCAAAAGACAGTTGGACTTGAGGCCACTGAGATGGGTCTATACATGGCTCGATGGATCCAGCGTACACAGCTCTGAACTTTTCCATAGAGTAGTAGTCTGACAAATACTAATCCAAATGTGGTAGAGTTCTTTTCTTCACCAAGAAGGCCAAGGCGTGGTTGCAAGGTTTCCTGGTATGCTGCCACTCTAAGCAGGTGCATTCTCGTAGGTGGATGTTCACAACTTCCCTTTTGCCACTCTTGGACATATCGACCACCTCACAACTTCTGCTGATTGACGGGAGAACCTTAACATGAGCAAGTCCTCAGCTTCTCTTGAGCAATTGCTATACAACTGGCGGTATCATATGTCCTCTAAGACTCCTACCGATCTCTCTCCTTATATTTAACAGCTTCATGATCATACCACATATGATGTCCATCAAGATATGAACAGGACGCACTTTTATGTCCTTCACCTAGTTATTCAGGCATTCTGCAAGGTTGTTGTTTATGTAATCAACTTTGATGTCAGGATTGAATTAACTCCTCTTCCATAGCTGCGAATGATGGATGGATAAGTACTCTGGAAGTTCAGGGGCTTCCGCAAAAATCTTGCTCATGAAATATTCGCTGCTACTAGGTTTGTAAAATCTAGTAGCAGGAAACATGTAATGAAATACGCTGCCTGCGTAGTGTGAGTACAAGTTGAGCATCATATGGGCATGGCATTCTCTACCTTCAGCTCGCGAGAACACCTCCTTCACTGCATTCGTCAGCCCTTTGCATGCATCCGTGGATATAGCCAATGGATCCATGTGGCCTATTGATCTCCTGAGCTGCCTCATAAACCAGACCCAGTTTTCCTCCATTTTTGTTTCAAACAGCCCGAATGCCACTGGGAACATCAAGTTGTGACCATCAAGTGCTGTGGCAGATGGCAGGCAGCCTTTCCATTTGCCGGCTAGGATAGTGCTGTCTACACTCAGATACGGCCTACAACCGTCCTTGAATCCCTGGATGCAAGGTTTAAGCGCCATGAAAAATCTTTTGAAATATATTTTACCACCTTCTGATTTGGTTTCAATCTCCACAACACTCCCCGGACACCTAGCTTGTACCTCTGCCTTGAAGTTGTACATCATCCTGAAGCTATTGGTCCAATCCCCGTGCAAGACCCCTAGAGCTTTCTCTTTACCTTTCAAACCGTGTAATACGGAAGGACAATGTTGTATTTAGAACCGAGGCTAGTCTGAATATTCTTCGCGGTCTCCTTAGGGTTATCCTTTAGTATGGACATAGATTGCATAGCCACCCACTCCGTATCAGCCATTGAGGATTTCAGTTTGCTGCCTGTCGGACACATGTGTGGAGGGCCCATTTTGTTCACCTACAACACAGATTCATTTAAAAGATAAGCGGAGTCGAAAGTCACCCGCTTAAGGAAATTGCACCGAGTCACCCTAATCCAATAGGCAACCCAATTTCCTGCTCATCACTTCCTAACTAGTTATTCTAAACAGGAAAGAATATAAAAAGGAAAAATACTCAATTTCATGCTTAACTTATCGATTCAAATAGAATCGAATCAGTACCCAGTTGCCAGAAAGATATCGCACATCAATTGTAGTTATAGAGTGAAAAGAGAGAGAGAGAGAGAGTTCTAATGGTTTGCTGCATTCATTGCCCTAGTACCCTAATTGCATTCGACGCGGGTAAGGCACTTGCTGTGATCCTCCATGGACAATGTACCTTGGCCCGTCCATTCATCCACGTTAACTTGCAAACGGCCTCATACCTCTAGGTAGTGTTCTTCAGTCGATAAACGTCGAACTCCCCCTTGATACAAAAATGCCGGAACAACATCCTGAACTCATGCATGCGCCTGAAGTCGGTGCCGACCGAAATTATGGGATACTCGTGGTCATGTTTCATTTCTTCTACTTCAACACCCAAATCATCGACTGGAATACCAGCCTCATCATTAAGTTCCTCGTCTATTTCATCATCACCAGATTCTTGATTCTCTACAGTGCCTTCTTCTTCATCTGTTTCAGAATCCTCGCTATCCTCTCTAATGCCTAGTACTGCGCACATCATATTGACTCCCATGGGTGGGGCTGCACCATCGTCTCCACCCGGATGGACCGGAACATTGCCCCAATCCACCTCACCAGCAACTTTGTTTTCTTCAAGACACTCAGTTGGTTCTGCTGCAACCACATGGGGTGGTCCTACGTTTGCACGCATCCCAGGTACTTCAGTGGATAAATAGCAGTCAAAATCAATTTCATCTTGACTGTACATAACCCTCTTGCTCTTCCTATGTACATCCTCCTTCCTGATGTAATATTTCCTGATGGTATTAGTAGGGCTTGACATCCGCGTTCCATTCCCCATCGAACTAGGCTTTTTGCTGCCGCTCTTGGGTGTGATCTCCTTACTGCCTCCCCTCACGGGTGTTGGCTCCAGGGTGCTGGCATTATTTCCTAACCTCTGCGGCATATTCGTCTTCGAATTAGCCCTTTTGCTGCTACTATTGGGCGTGTTCTCCTTCGTGCTGGCATTATTTCCTGACCTCAGCAGCGTGTTCTGCTCCAAATTAGCCCTTTTGGTGCTACTATTGGACGTGTTCTCCTTCGTGCTGGCATTATTGCCTGACCTCAGCGGCGTGTTCCGCTCCAAATTAGCCCTTTTGCTTCTACTATTCGGCGTGTTCTCCTTTGTGCTGGCATTATTCCCTGACAGCGGCGTGTTCCGCTCCAAATTAGTATTTTTTTCTGCTCCTACTTGGTGTGGTAGCCTCCGTGCTAGCCATCTTTGCCTCTTTGCTACCACTCCTGGGAGTGTTCACCACCGTGCTAGCCCTCTTAGCGTTTTTACTGCTACCGTTCGGTGTGGCATTTTGACTAGATCTTAGGGGTGTACTCTGTGCCGTGGTGCCTTTTTCGTGCGACTCTTGGGTGTCCTCTTCTCTGGCGTGGTCTCCTTGGTGGCGTTGTTCTTCGGGGTGCCCTTTCTGGGGATGCTCTTTCTGCTCCTCTTTATGACGCTCCTCTGTAAGACTCTCCTCTGTTTGAAGCTACCCTTAGTCGCACCAGCCCTAGTGATGCCATGGATCAGGTCACACATGCCTTCTAAAAGTCCATCATCTCTATTGTCGAGTTCCAATTCCTCTCCAACCATTTGCACTATCAAGTGGAAGTACACTTCACCTCTATAATGTTTCCTTGTAAACGATATGACTAAATCCCTGGTATCTTTCACTTCGATAGCCTTTTTGCTCCTATAACCAAAATATAACAAACGTGCTTCCTGGGAGGACCCCCACAACACCTTCACACGTAACAATGCCATCAGGTCAGATAACTCTACCACTTCATGATCGTATCTGCCAAGGATTACATCAAACTCGTCATAGAATTTTTCTGTGCCATCATCTAAGTTTGTAGTATAATCCGTGACACCGATACGAACGATTACTTTGCCATCATCACGTTCTTCAGGATAGAAACCTCTGAGAGGTTCGAGAGATGGAGCGGCACCATCAAACCCAGCCCCAATGCCACCGCCGCAATCACCAGCGTCATCGTTAGTTGGATCAAACTCGGTGGAAGTACCAGGACCAGGAGCAAGGCGAGGGCCCTTAGCAGTGGGAGCTACATTACATGGTGGAAAGGCAGGGCCCCTTCTAACGGCAGCCACAATAGGATCAGCTGCTGCCATGCCACATCGACGATCAGGAGCAGTTCCCACAACAACAGTGTTTCAAGTGCTAGTAGAGTCCAGACCATGAGCTGGCTCCAGACCAGCAGCTCGCTGAACCCGACCACGTGTTCGAGGAGGACACAAGGCATCAGTCTTTGCAACAACAATGGGGCCGCCTCCGGAAGCCTTAGTTTGCTCAACAACGATAGGGATTGGGTCAATAGCGGCCAGATCAACAACAACACGAGGACGACCAGTACCAGCAGATTCCAGAGCACGGGTTCGCACAACTTGAGGACGGTTTCAAGGAGGAGCAGCACACAAGGCGGCGGTCTTGGCAACAACAGCGGGGTAGCCTCCGGAAGCCTTAGTTTGCTCAACAGTGGCATGGATTGGGTGAGCAGCAGTCGTAGCAACACGGGCACAGGGACGGGGATGACCAGTACCAGTAGATTCCAGAGCAGAGTTTTCCACAATGGCAATACGGGGACTCCTATGAAAAGGTTGCCCGATAGAAGCATTTCGTGGTCGAGGAACCACATTTTTCTCAAAAACAGTAGGGGTTCGAGTTAGACCTCCCTGTCCAATAATAGCTGGGCGACTCCCAGTAGCAGGAGCTTCCTCATCCAGTATGTTACACACCAGCATAGTCACGCGAAGCCCAACATGTTGTTTCATCAACCCAATTAGCTGACTGTCATACGCTATAGGAACCTTGAAGCCTCGTTCATCAACGATGATGAACCGTGCAGTCTGCTCTGGCCTCATTTCAGCAAGTTCACGCACAGCAGCAACCAAACCAGGGATAGTGCATAACTGCACAAGCGCTATTTCCATCTTCAGATTCTGAGCTTGTTTCCACATGCTCTTCCCATGTGCTAATTTAATGAGGTAGCCGTAGATGGTGACGAGAACCGTGTATTTGGGTTCAGCGGAGATCCTAGTTGATAGAAAATTGGAGACAAACGATAATAATTGTTTGTCAGCATCGTGCTAGCAAACAATTATATGTTCAATATATCTATGTAATGCCAATAGCCAGCTAGAAGTTATAGGTAGCACGAATAGCAAAGAGAAGAGTAGCTCACCCGCAATTAGCCATAAGTACTTCTTCCTCAGCAAATGGATCTGCCATCCTTCACGTTGCTCAGCTCGTCGGCGGTAGAGGTGGGCTAGATCGTCGCAACGGCTGGCACGGCATTCGGCATTAGAGCTCGGTAGCAGCGAGTAGGCGCAGCAACTTGGCGCCGGAAGTCAAATGCTCGAAGAGATCATTCTGGTTAGAGAGGGGATTTGATGCCGCCGGTGCTAGGGTTCATGCGAAAGGAGGGAGGGAGTGGATTTGTGAATTTGGTCAACGCACCATGCTCTTTTAGTCTATCGTTTTGCCTACATGGTTCCCGCGTTGGCGCTCGCATCACGGAAATATTACTGACATGAGGGTCCCGACCGTCTACTTCACGGGGCAGTTTCATGGCATATTTAGATTTGGTAGGGGTGAGATGAGTTTGCATAGAAATGGCCCCTCTCGGTAGTTGGTGACCCAACATTTCAAAACGCGGCAATTTTAGGCAACTTAGGTACCGCGGTGCACTCGCCCGCGAACTTTGGTACCGCAGCCCGGTAGCCCCGTGGCCGTGGGCGCGGTCGTATTCGTGCATGGTGATGTTGACTTGCTTCTTGGCGGCAACCAGCTCGATGGCCTCCTGTAGGAGGAGCTGCCTCTCCATGGCGAAGTTCGCATCCGCCTCCTCCGGGTTGTCCCCGAGGTTAACCGGAGTGAGGAGTCGGTCAATGGCCTCCTCCATCGGGTTCTTCGACCGCGGCGGGGCAGAAGTTACGGGCTCGTCATCGCCCTGTTCCCGAGGACTACAAGAAATATGCTCACTAGTGACCTTTTAATAACGACCATGGATTTTTTGGTCATAGATCTATGATCATTCTAAACCAACTGGTCATAAGGCATTTGGGAGGATCCAAACCTTGAAAAATTATGACAACCTTTGTTAAGAAGGTCATATTTTCCAAGCATGAAAAGGTCATAGATGGATAGAACTAGTTTATGGCCTTATGTTTAGCTCACTACGACCAATTTAAATGGTCATGGCCACTGATTCTTGTTGCTTTAAAATGACTGGTCGGCCACATCAACAATTTTGTCTACGTGTCGTTTCCATGTGTCAACTTCTACTGACGTGTCTGCACAGGTGTCGTGTGATGCCCACTAGGACCAATATATGATGTGTGAGACCCACCTGTCATACAACAGACATGCCAAATAGAAACATGAATAATATAGCAAAAAACGGCCTACCTAGAGCTCGAACACACAACCTCCTCCTCTCAATGAACCAACAGAACCACCACACCACCAAGTGATTTGTGTATAAGTACCTCCGCATTGTCTATTTAAATATGTGGCACGTTGTGCTCTGGAATAAACTGGCAAAAATAAGAGGAAGGGGACTCGAACCCACGACCTCCCCCTCTCACTGAACCATCCGAACCACCACACCACCGAGTGACTTGTGTCTAAGTTACCCCGCATTGTCTATTTAAATATGTAGCGTGTTGTGCTCTGGAATAAATTGGCAAAAATAGGAGGAAGGGGACTCGAATCCACGACCTGTGACCTCCCTGTTGAAACCACAACACCCAACCACCGGACCACCACTAGGTTGTTGTCGAACTTAGTCCGTGCGGCTTCTTCCATATTCGCTTTCGTTGCTAGGCCTAGGCCTCGTTGCGGAGGAGGCCTCAAACTCTTTTTTTTCTCTGCAATTTCGCCACCGGCTAGGCTGATGGTCCATAGTCCATTATAAGGTAGATTTTTAGTGTGAATTTATAGACTTTTGTAAGTTCGAGCCCACGTAAACAAAGAGAGCTAAGTTTTTTTTCAAAAATTATAGAAATGAAATTTCACCGTCAATTATTGCTACGGCCTCAGATCGAGATGATTCCAAAATCAATTGTCAATAAAATAAGGTCTAGTTTGTGTGTAAATTATAGTAGTGCCATTCCGCACCGTAATTTTGGTACTTGTTTCACAAAATAAAGTGAATCTATCAAAACATGGTTAAAACGATGGGAGTGATTGTCCTTGTCTAGGAGTTGAGTCTTGTTAAAATTTGAGTGGATCTCTGATAAAATAATATAATGTGAGTCCAAAAATGTTTTTTGCAAAAAAATCATGAGCATTATATAATGTACATGTAGTTCAAATTGGACCCACTTCCTCCCAATTCGGCAGACATTTGTCTTTTTCACGAGGGGTGGACCGAAAGGTTTGAGATGCCCCGGTTCAGACATTGTCCATGTAACATGGTCTAATATTTTTGAAAAATGTGGTGGAACCATTTTTAAACTCTCATTTGGTGGTTGCTTTATAAAACGCCCCATTTTCCGGCATTCAAAAAATAGAAAATGCATTTTCTGTGCGACGAAAAGGAAAACTTCCTCCTGCAACATTATTCTCCATCCCAAGATGCACATGTGTGCACAATATGGGCACATTATCACAAACTATGTTGCAATTCTGGTCATAACATTGGTCGTTTGGCCCGAAAACCATGAAACCTCGAACATGATAGGTCATTTCTGTAAAGGTTTTTTCGATACACTTGCAATATACCAAGTTTATATTTTTCCTTGCAAATATGTCACATAACAAGACACGACGCGAAGGATTTACCTCGTTTGGACCGTTTTTTAATTTATTATGCCCGTTTCAAACTATGGTCAAAACGGAGGGCATGAAGGTTCCTAGCTAGGGGACGAGCCTCGCTAAACTTTCATTAGATCTCTGATAAAAAATCATATTGTGAAGCTAAAAATGATTTTTTCAAAAATCATGAGCGTTAAATCATGTACACGTAGTTCAAATCGGACCCGCTTTCTACCGATTCGGTAGACATTTGTCTTTTTCACGAGGGGTGGACCGAAAGGTTTGAGATGCCCCGGTTCAGACATTGTACATGTAACATGGTCTAATATTTTTGAAAAATGTGGTGGAACCATTTTGAAACTCTCATTTGGTGGTTGCTTTACAAAACACCCCGTTTTTTGGCATTCAAAAAATAGAAAATGCATTTTCTGTGCGACGAAAAGGAAAACTTCCTCCTGCAACATTGTTCTCCATCCCAAGATGCACATGCGTGCATAATATGGGAACATTATCACAAACTATGTCGCAATTCTAGCCATAACATTGGTCGTTTGACCCAAAAGCCATGAAACCTCGAACATGATAGGTCATTTCTTTGAAGGTTTTTTCGAGATGTTCGCAATATACCAAGTTTGGTATTTTTCCTTGAAAATATGTCATGTAATATGTCACCACGCGAAGGATTTACATTGTTTGGACCATTTTTGAATTGTTCATGCCCGTTTCAAACTATGGTCAAAACGACGGGCACGAAGGTTGATAGATAGGGGATGATACTTACTAAAATTGCATCGGATCTCTGAAGAAACATCATATTGTGAGATTAAAAATGATTTTTTTTAAATCACGAGCATTAGATCATGTAGCTATAGTTTAAACCGGACCCACTTCCTACCTTTTCGGCAGATATTTGTCTTTTTCGCCATGGGTGGATGGAAAGGTTTGAGATATCCTACTTAGAACATTGTCCATGTAAGTTGGTCTAGTATTTTTGAAAAATATGGTGGTAGCATTTTGAATTAACCATTTGGTGGTTGCTTCACAAAACGCCCTGTTTTTGCCACTCGAAAAATTTAAAATAGAGACAGCCAATCAAAAAAGGGAACAACACTACCCACAGATCACCCTACTGAAATAGATCTCAGCCGTCCACATTGCCTCCATCCAACGCCCAAAATTTCCACAGCCCCCTCCCCCGCCCCCCTGCCGAAAGTCTGAAATGCCCTACGATTCTTGGTTACACTACAAAAATGATTCGGGGTATTTCAGTAAATTCCTCCACCCCTCCTCACCGACACCAGCCAAACTTCCCTCGAACCCTAATCCCCTCATCGACCCCAACTGCAGCCGCCCCTCTGCACCTCCCGACCCCTCCGTCGCTGATCCAACGCTACAACGCCGCTACCCACGATCCAAAGTCCCCCAGAGCATCTCCCCAGCCCCACCGCCGCCCCCCTCGGCGGCCCCGTCCACTCACTCGCTGCCCACGATCTCCCTCGATCTAGATCCATTCTACCCCGACGCCTCCGTCCTCGCGAAGTCACGATCCAGATCCCTACCAACCCGCCGGTGGCCACTCTGCCTGCTCACTGCCACCATAGAGCCCCTCCCCCATCTAGCCTCTTCCCCCTCGTCGGCCCATACATAACGTGCTACAGGAAGGAGACAGACGTGCTTCTCGCCTACGACATCATCAACAACGATGGGATCCTGCTGCCCAACCCACCGCGCGGGGTTGAATACGCCGGTGAGGACGATGGTCTCCAACCATCCCTCAAGTATGGGCTGTACCGGGTTGACCAGACGCCATGGCTCCCTTCCGAGCTATGCATTTCTATCCGCGCCACCGGTGAGGAGGTGGTTGTCGCTGTCTAGACCATGCTCCAAGTACATGTACCAGGAAGAGGACTTGAAGGCCGCTCATGCTCAAGATCTCCGTGCTCGCGCTGTGGGGGACCTGGCAGCAGTCGCCAGGGTCTCGTAGAAGGAGGTCGTGGTCATCACGAGAGGAGGGCTTCGCTCGGTGAGCTTCAGAATCACCCCCTTTGTTCATGCTATGCCATGGTAGGATTAGTACCTGCTACAAAGTTTGAGAAGCTATGTATTCTTTTACAACCACTAGATGCATACATTATACTTCACCAAGTATAGCATCTGTATGCATCATGTTCTTTTGATAATGTATCATGTCCTACTCAATTAGCATGGCCTGATATTCTTGTCGTGAACTATAAATTGCTAGGTAGTGAATTCTTTTTTGTCAATATGCATCCTTGTTCAAGGAATGACTAGACATTTTCTCAATCTTTCTTGCTGTTACTAGATTTCTGAATGCAACCTATGTTTCCTAATGATTCTCAAGTTGGAAGCTGGAGATGGCAGTAGTGTTATTGAGTTCTAGACTTATTCATGCAGTTGTTTATTCTTCTCGTTTTAGATCAAAAACTTACCCAACATATACACAATTGATAGGTTCCTTGAAGGGAGTTGCAGATCGTTGGGGTTTCAGCGATGCTTATTGCCAGCAAGGTATGGCCACCAAGGCCTTTTCATCTGCTTGTCTCTGAACAAACTCTCAAGTTTGAACCTCATATGTTTGTGTGTATTTAGCATGTGAGTGATGCACCCTGGAGCCCACCACTGGTCTCCCGTGCCGGTGGTGCAGTCATGGAATGGCGGTGGTCCTGGACAGGCTATCTCCACACAACCCAGAGCTGCTGCTGCCAGGCTAGCCGTGTCCTCGTGCACCTTGCCACGTTGTGCAAGGCTTGGCTGCTCCTCCTTCCCTTGTGCTGTAGTTGATCTGGTGCTAGTTATATTTTTTGCTCTAATTTGCGTATTGTCTCGTTAGATAATTTGGATCAATTGCCTAATGTAGTTTGATGTTTTGGTTAGTTTGGAGTAGTAGTTATAATGTATAAAATAAATACGTGATCCAGTGCTGATTAGATTCCAATCATATCTAGTGTGAACTTGTTCTCACTACTCATTATCTCCCTTGTTGCTAGCTAGAGCTCATCATAGCTCACTTGGCTCCTTTGTTGTTGCCAGGTATTGTGCGGTGTTCATTTAGAATCTTTTAACTATGCCTTTATGTTGTTCTGTACATGAACTTATACCTTGCACATGTGTCTCAAAACACTTTACAATAATATATTTCTTACCTGCAACGGTTCTCATCAATTCTAGTCATTTGCTGATCCGCTGCTGTAAATCTGTTTTTTTTCCTAATCTACCTTTGTGCCTATGATGTGCTGCTTGTAGGTAATTGGAGGAAGCTATTCAGCATCTCACCAAGGCCATCCTGTTGAACTTGTAAGGATGATACTCCGTAGCTAATCCATCCTTAGAACATAAATATGTCATCAATCTAGGATGTTTAACAGTTCATGTGCTACTCTTAGAACGTTAATATGTCATCAAGTGTCTGGAATATATTTCCATCGAGAAGGGTATTATGTGTGCTATATAAATTAGACCTTACCTTTCAAATTTTATTTAGTGGGCACTAGTGAACCTGCCTTTTCATGTCCTTTTGCTGCAGCCTTGTTTATGTTTATTTAGTTTTCATTAAAACTCATATATGTTGGAGCTCATATATGTTATTTCTATACAAATACTTGCACTGTTATTTCTGTACACAAGTTGGCTAGAGCTCGTCATGATGCTCTAACATGCTATTAGTCCATCTTTCAATACTGCCTGGTCTACCTTCAAACTGTAGCTCTACTAGCCACTTTATATTTTGTGAATGTGCTAAACTTTATGGATTGCCTTCTGTTGTGATTTTTAAAACATCATGTAGTAGCTCAACTAGCTCATCTGTCCTGTAGCTCTACTAGCTCAACTGTCCTGGCTCTACTAGCTCTTCTTTGTATGACAAATAAGAAGTGATGGCTGTCAATTCTAATCGTATTATCTGTCTTATAGGATCCTGATGCTCATATAGGATCCTGATGCTGAAGAAGTTTGATGATACTTGAAGACCTACTGAGGGAAACGTATTATTTATTGCACTTCTAGAGTAGTTACTGTGATTGCCATTGTAGTTGTGTTGTTTTGATGTAAAAAAGATGAGACTAGCCCTTGGCTAGCATCGTATCTGTGTTATATTGTGGTTGACCTTGAACGTTGTGTTATATGATGTAACAGACTTATTCTGATTGTTATTTGAAGTATTATTTTCTGTCAGTTCCTATATAAACAATTGTTATTTATTTGCTACAAATTAAAATCTGAAAGCAGACTGACAATTGGGTCCCACTTATGAGAACCTGACCACTTGGACCCACTTATGAGAACCTGACAACTAGGGCCATTTGACTAGTATATCTATTGTTTAAAAATAAATAAGAAATCTAAAAAAATCGAGCTAAAAAGGTCATGGCCCAAAAATTGATAGAAAAATATAAATAGGTTGAGTTAATGGGCTCGGCCCATGTAAACCACCGAACTGGACTGGGCTAAATTTGCTGCCACGTCAGATTCCACGTAGGACTGGCTTACGTGGACATGCTAGAATGCCATGACCAAATTGTTTGGTCATGGACACTATGAATATCTATATTGGTCATAACTGTCCATGATTAATTCAAAAAAAAGATCGTTAGCTATCTATAGTGACCCTCGCTATGTGACCTACTGTTTTTGGTCATAGAAAGGTCATAGATGAATTACTATGAACTTTCTATGACCAATATTTGGGGTCACCAGTTAGCACATTCCTTGTACTAACGGTGAAGTTGTGAGCTGGAGCCAACCATCATGACCTCAACACCGCGAGAAGAGACAGAAATGCCGCTGCTGGGGAGCAGCGACTCCGTGACGAAGACGATATCCCTAGGGAAACGCTCTAGCACGGTGGCGACGTAGACGGGAAGGGCGCCGAAAAGTAGGATGGAACCGTTTGCTAGAAATGTGGATCCGGAAAAACATGACGCGTTGTCAATGACGCAATCAAACTTGCCGAGCGTAAGCACTAGGCCGGAGGCCACACGCTCACCGGCTGAAGTGTGGGGTCCCGTGCGGAACATGACTCCGGTCGAAGCCATCTAGCCCCATGGTGGGCGCCAGCTATCGTTGTATTGGGAACATAAGTACCTGAGAAGGTTAGATAGAGGTGTGGGGACTAGCAGGGAAGCTCTCGACGGCATCCGTAGGCAGGATTAGGTACGAGCTAGCGTAGCGAGACACAAGAAGTACCCAGGTTCGGAGCCCTCGTGGTGAGGTAAAACTCCTACTCCTGCCGATCTGACTATGGGTAGAATACGGGGTACAATCGTTCCTCGAGTTGTATGATCTAGCTACCTTATTAAATGCTCAAAGTCCAACCCTTGCTACGAGAGCCTTTCCCCTCCTTATATAGGAAGAGGGGCAACGATCTCACTGGACAATCCGGCTGGCGGATCCCACAGGCGGGCCCCAGCCGGCTGGTCATCTATAGTATCCGGTACGGTATGTCCCGTCGAAGTACATGTCGTGTGGGTCATCGTTGGTACAGTGAACACCGTGCGAGCCTGTCATCAGCATCTGGCCACTTGCCTGCATCACCCGCAAAGTCTTAGGTATGGCTTCGTAGTTGTGGGTCTTGTCGCTATACCAGGGCTTACCGTGCATTATGCAGCATGTCGCCGTGTCCTCCTGATTGTATCCGGCTACGTCCGTGTAGCCGGCCTTGAACCTTGTCGCCCTTTCTGGTTCCGGCTACGGGCTGGTAGCCGGTACGAATTGCCCGTGTCCGGCTACGATCTGCTAGCCGGACGCGAGCCGCCTGCCTTAGTTCTTGTCTGGTTGGGGTATCTAGGGGTCTTCCCCCCGACAGGTATAATGAAGTTGCTTAAACAAGCGTCCTTGATAATTTGGGACGAAGTTGCTATGACAAAGTGTCGAGAGGTTGAGACACTTGATAGATCACTCTAGGATATAATGGGATGTTCTTCGCTGTTTGGTGGAAAGGTGTAACACCCCAGTTTTAGCTAATGTCTAATTAGGGTTTAATATGCATTGCATGAGCATCATCTTTTAAAATTGCATGAAAGAATTAATGCAAAACCCTAACCCTAGCTATTTATATCCCCCTCTCTAAAATGAATTCAAAATGGTTTTGAATTTTGAAAAAACCTAAAATGTTTGTAGCCCAAACTGAATACAATGGCCCCTGATTAATTTTATATACTTTGTAAACCTTCTGGTAATTTTTGAAATAACCAAAACAGATTTGAAATTCAAATACAAATGGAAAAGTTAAAACAGAAATAGAAAAGGTTTTCTGGAAAAAATATATAGTAGAGAGCTAACCAGGCCGCAGCCTAGCTGGCCCCTCTCCCCTTTTCTCTTTGCCGCCCACGTGTGCAAGCCAGCAGCCCACTCGGCCCAGTTAGCCTGTTCCTCCTCGTTGTGCTCCTTCTTTCTTCCTCCTAGCGACAACGATAGAAGCAACTCGCTTGAGCTCCTGCAACCGCCTAATGCTGGCCACGCCGCGATGCACACCGTCGCCTGGAGAAGAGGATAAGGCCACCACGATGCTCTCTCACTCTCCCCTATCCTCTCCCCCTGCCACGAGCTCTCTCCCTTGATTTCTCTCTGAGGCCGAAACCCTAGCCCCGCTAGGTGATAACGATCACCACCTTGTTGAGCCTCCCCTTGCCTTCTTAATGTCCACTTGAGCTTCTCCTTATCTCCCTCTTCCTCTCCGATGAGGCACGCAAGCTGGGGCGCTTACTTCTCGCTGAAATCGAGCCTGATATCCTCGTTCTCCGACAGACATCATCGTCAATCGCCACCGCCTCCGACCTCGAGAGGCCTTGCTGACCCTCTCCTCGCGCTCGTGGTGAGTTCCTGCACCTCCTAGTGCCCTCCAACCCCTCCCTCTTGCTCTGGCCTGTCCATGTATCATGCGCCTACCGCTGCTGCCGCTGGCCGCCGTCACGTGCCCTATTCCGGCGACCCTTTTTGAGCGGTGCTGACACCATTCAGTAGGCCTCGACTCGCTCGTTCAAACGAGCCCCTCCATGATGTCCCGCATGCCCTCAGTCGATCGATCAATCCCCCACCCGAGCAGCTCCTCTGGTGACATCGTGCTAATGTCATCATGATGCCAGCAACACGCGGTCAGCCCCGGTCAATAGCCCGGTCCCACTCTGCCCACATGGATGTCGATGTGGCTCTAGGGCCCCCCTAGTCAGCCACTTTGGCTAGTGTTTGCCCCGGTGTAAAAAGGTTTCCTAATTTTGTTATATTTCAGAAAATGGTTTAATAATTCCAGAAATTGTTTAAATATGGTTAATACAATAACGTTTAATCCATAACTCAGAAAAATAAGTATAATATATCAAAATGTTCAGAAAAATGAGATCTATCTCATAGCATTAAAATCATGCATTGTTCAACAACTACAATGCCAAGTTTAATTAAAAGAACAAAATGACCCCTCTCGTACACATCCGGGGTTTCTCTGAATTAGGGTCTGGACCCCTCGGAACTCCGTTTAAATTATCAAGCATGCTATAGGGTTTCATTACAATACTAATTAACTTGTCATATAATCATCCTTGCTTGAGCATTGCATAGATGTCATGTGTTGATTGTTTCCCCCCTTTCTTTCCGGTGTTTGGTTCTTCCTGGTAGAACACGATATGATATCGAGATCGCAGAACAAGATCAACACCATCGAAGATCGACGAACAATACTTGACCAACTGTAACCAAGTCAAGTACAAGGCTCCCGAAGATATATATTTGGGTATCAACAAACAAGGAAAGCATAGCCCACCATTATACAATCCTATGGTTTTGAAAGCATTCCAATTCCTGCCATGATGCATACCATTCTAGTGTGCTCTTTTATCGATAGATATAGTATTCTATCTATTGAATTATTCCCTTTGAGCTTATATTACCTGATCCACTGCTCCTAGCATAACCAGGTTTGGCTTGTGTGCACTGCTAGAGCTTTTATCTAAGTGTTGCTTAGCCATGCTTAGCTGTCAGTGTTGATTCATCCAGGTGATGTAGCAAATGCAGGGAATCTAGTATGACAGGAGAACGTGCTGAGATGAGATCAGTGGTAAAGGTTAAACATGTTAAAACTTGTATGGGAGGCCATAGTGGGATGTGGTTTTTGTAGTCCTATGCTCGCCACTACTAGGACCCGAGTTCTTGCCTCTAGATCCAAGACGAGCGTTCAACCACACGGGGCCTAGAAAACCTCACAAGTAACTAACTTTCCTAATAGATTCCATGAGTCACATAGTTCGGCGTTGATACGTCTATTTTGTATCACTATTCTACATCATAATTTACTGTTATTCATTGATATATCTATTATATTATTAAAACAACAAACATTGAACGGCTCAGATTAGTCAAAAACTATACAATAGAAATAAACGTCCTAGATTTAACCAAAAGAAGCGTCTCACGGTAATTTGGAAGAGAACCGCTTAGCCGGATCGTATGCACATACAACACCTTTTAATCGTTTGCCAAGGAATCTGCTACGACAGAGATTGATCTCAAACCCCAGCAGCGGTAGGTCGTACGCCGATATCTCACCGTCACGTTTGCAGATTGTCGGCTACTAAGGTTTAAAGAGTTGTAGATCACGACGGTTGATGGGTGTCAAATCCTGGCAACAGCAGAAGCACAGCTCGAAGGCAGAAGCTTCATATCCGACCGCCGAGTGGATATATGGATATAGAAGCTTCATCCGAAGAGCTCGACGACATAGATCCCTGCAAAGTATCCGAAGAGCTCGAGGATGGCGTGAGAGATTGTCAACCCAGCACTAACTTTAGGGCAGCATGCATGCACGTCCGGATGATCATGTCATGCTGGCATCAAAGGGAAGAAAGATCGGTAAACTGAAGACACGATATATACATCATGGCAGCCATGCATATGGTGACGATCCTCATGGGTAAACTATCGGCGAACTGAAAGCTAGAAACAGGGCAACAACGGTGACCATCCTGATCTATGAATCATTGAATTGAAGGTACGATGAGACACTCCGCGGTTCGAAGGCACGGCCTGTGATGGCATCTTGATGATTATTTGAATCAATGGATCGTTGAGTGATGAGACGCTCGGCAGTTAGAAGGCAGGAGAGTAATGGCGTTATTAATTCCTACATCCGGTGCATATATTCGGTACAGCTCGACTGTCAAAGCCACGACGAGACTTTCAGCAAATTAAAGGAGGCACAATACTCCACATGTTTCCTTCTGGTAATATCCACGGACACTTCATCTTCATGTTTGTTTCATGTGTTAACATCTGCCAGTACACTCTTTTCACGTGTACGTTTGTTTATTTTCTTCTGAATTCTTATTCAGAAAATTACTTCATAAAATTATTAGATTTCATACGGATATACATGTACAATCGACATATTATTTTCCTGCGAAAAAACTTACAACTACTACTAAAATCATTTAGAAAACCGATAATACTTTAGCATAGACAAACTTGATGGAGCTAACTCTATGAGGCCAAGCATAAATTAAAAGTAATCAGAATGTATAATTCAGTCAACAATTCAACTAATGGATTTACGAGGTTTGATACGGTCTTGATGGCTAAACATCTATTTTGTTTGCATATTTAATACTACGTCCGTTCCAAAATACTCCTAGAAAATATTTTTAATACAAACTAGGACAAAAACTGCGACACTTATTTTGGAATAGAGGTAGTAGTAGGTTACTTATAGTTAAAGTACTCCTATACAATATTTTTAACACACGTATATATCAAAAGAAAATCAATGATAGCTTTGTATTTAATTAGTAGCACCAATACAAAAGTTTGGAACCTACAAAATATTAGTATCTCAATCATGAAAGTAGAATTTTATAATTTTCCGAAATAAATTTTGAGTTCGATACCGAGGATACTCTATGAGAAGAAAAATACCAACAATGATCTGGTACATAATCGTACTTCTTACTTCAAGTGATTAATTTTTCTGCAGTTAAGTCATTAAGCTTAAAAAAATTCACATCGCATTTTATTACTCACCAAGACTACGACAGTGGCTACCCGCAAAAAAGAGAGACTAAGACGGTGGAATACCTGCAAACATCGACACAATATGTCCATGCGATCCTCACTACTACCAGAGTAAAAATATACCCCTGCCTCAATTCTTAATCGAACATTATAAACTACTTTACTCCATTAATAAATAGTATCACTATACAATTTGAAGAACTTCAGTAGTGATAAAATCATAGTAGCAATTAATGGGGGAAAGCTCTCACGTTTTTCTGTAAAAAGGGATTTAACTGGTGAAAAATAAGAAGAGATAGATACTCACACAGGATAGCCGGGAGGAAGACACAGCTAAAAAAGTTAAAAAGTTAACTCCACGTCCACAAAAAGACTATACATACAACTTGAGCAGCCATTTGTGTGTTCGCTCGGATTATCCAAATGTCAGCATACATTCAACAATCACCTGAACCATTAGGGTGCGTTGGGCCGATTGACCAAAGCAGGTACTCCCTCCGTTTTCAAATATAAGATGTTTTAACTTTATGAAAAGAGTGTATTTAGACAACTTTTAGTGTATAGGTTGAGCTTTGTGAAAAGAGTTTACCTAGACATCTTTTAATGTATAGGTTTAAAGAGTTTATCTAGACATCTTTTAGTGTATAGGTTCATTATTCAGACATCTTTTAGTGTATAGCTTGGTTGAACCTATACATTAAAAGATGTCTAGATAAACTCTTTTCACAAAGCTAAAACGTCTTATATTTTGAAACGGATGGAGTACTAGACAATGATGAAGAGAAGAAGGGCCAAGTCAAACATATGTAATGGAAGGCGCGTGCAATTATAGCATCTGTCGTTTGGCGCTAAAAATGATATAGAAGTGTGTCGAACGCAATTAAAATGGAAACTCTAATAACTTTATATAGCATAATGAAACAAAACGTGTGTGGTAGCTCACAACTATAGTTATAAAGTCCAGCAGTGCAAAGTATTATTTGTATCCAAAATAATATTCTAATTCAGAATCTGTTTGTGTATCTTCATGTTCGTGGACTCGGTATAGATCAACGATTCAGGTTCACGGCTAAACATATGGGGAAGGAAATTGCCATATTTTTTTACTTTTGCATATCATATTCAAGCTTGACTACGTAGAATTGACTGCCATTGATATGGTAGTTTTATTGAAATTAGCAATTATTCCTCCAGCAGCAAATTAAAGTTGTATAGTCAGATGATACAAATTGAAAAGAGCAGTTGCAGTTGTAGGCGCTAGAATGGAGACAACAACATAACTATGTGCGGAAGAGGAACCCCATGATGTGAGTTAAAATCTCGGCAATGTGAAAATAAGGGACCTAAGAAATACAAATTTGTTTCCGAATAGCAATTGAGATGGACAGTTCAAATAGCTGAGTCGTGTGTGCACATAGTACAAGTGATTTTAAATTGTGGAACTAAAATAATTCTTAAATCTGTACATAGGATATGTGATCGCAATGGAATGGAGAAGGAAATCCAATAAGACACGAATATCTAAGACCAAATATATTAAATTTATCAATAATTAGAAAAATCTAATTTCAAAGGTTTAAATTAGAGAAAATGTGACAGAGATAGCTACACAAAAATTTCCGCTAGTTTTATATTAAGATATGCTAATTATGTTATTTCATCTGTTTTTGCATGCTTGATGACTTCTGAAGCATGGACCGCTGAAGTCTGGATTCTGATGGAAAAGTAACTGTTTGGAGGTGAAATTCGCGAAGATCAGAAAATTCCAGAAAATACATGGAAAATCCTATTTTTCCAGAAGACGAAGGATGCCAGAAAGGGAGAGCGGAGTTGGGTCACAGGGGGGCCACACCACCCCCTGGCGTGGGCCACCCCTGGTCGCGCCACCAGGTGGTGTGGCCACCCTGGCCCACTCCTGACTCTCCCCTTTGGCGTATATTATCCCCAAGAAACCCTAACACCTAGGGAGAGACCATAGAAAGATTCCGTCGCCTCTGCGGGGCGGAAAACTACAGAGAGAGAAAGATCTCTCCGGCTGACAGAATTCTGCCAGGCGAATTCCTTCCTGGAGAGGAGAGATCGTCGCCTTCAACACCACCATCAAGCTAGACTTCATCGGGATCATCACCAGCATCTCCATCATCATCTCCACCAGCACCATCATCACCACTCCATACTTCTATAACAATTGGGTTGAATCTTGCATAGTTCTTAGGGGAAACTTTCTCGGTGTAGATTACTTGTTGTAGTTGATGCTATTGAGTGGAACCGTTGAATTATTGTTATGTTCATATTTTTACTTATCATTATTTCATCTCTGATCTTGATCCATATGATGTCTTGTGAGTAGTTCGTTTAGTTTTTGAGGACATGGGAGAAGTCATGTTGTTAGTAGTGGAATTGTGTTGAGAATGATTCAATGGTTTGTTATTTAAGTTGTGGTGTTATTCTTCTAGTGGTGTCATGTGAACGTCGACTATATGACACTTCACCTTTATGGGCCTTGGGGAATGCATTGTGTATTTGGCTACTAATTGTAGGGGTTGCCGGAGTGACAGAAACCTGAACCCCCGTTAGGAAACCTTTACACAAGGGATGTTAGGATCTCAGAGTTTAAAGCTGTGGTTAGGTTTATATCTTAATTACTTTCTTGTACTTGCGGATGCTTGCAAGGGGTATAATCAAAAGTATGTATTACTCCTAGGAAGGTCGATACATTAGCACAGGTTCACCCACACAACACTTATCAAACTAAAGAAGATTAGTCAACTATATGAAGCGAAAGCACTTGATGATATTTCCATGTGTCCTCCAGAATGTTTGGTCATCTTAAGTAATACAACTGGCTTGTCCTTTGCTAAAGAAAGGATTGGGCCACTTGTTGCATCTATTATTATTATTATCCTTTATTTACTCGCACTTTATTTATCTGCATTATCAAAAAACCCTAAAAATCCGTTTGCTAAGTATTTACAGAGCATTCCTGCTCCAAGCCACTCGTCAACACCTTCTGCTCCTCGTTGGGTTCGACACTCTTACTTATCGAAAATACTGCGATACACCCCCTATACTTGTGGATCATCAGGCGTTCCATTCGACATATGCATAGAAAATGTTTTGAAAGATTTGGCGGGTGAAGGTGGATCATAATAGGTAGGTAAGAGTGGCTGGGGTTGCTTGGGGTAGATAGCGCCCCTGATAAACCAACCTCACCCACATCTCTAGGGATCGGCTTCGGGACTTGACCCATTACGACGGAACCCTCCTTAGGGCGTGACTCATGGTCTCGAAGAAATCAAGGTAAAGGTCGTGTCCAACCTCCCTCTGCCGGCCTTCCAAGGAAGAGGGCTAATCATGTGGCATTAAAATTCGGTTGGTACATGTGGGTAAAGTTGTACACCCCTGCAGGGTATTAATCTTTTCAAAAAGCGGTATCCACGGTTATGGACGACTTGAGAATGGACATGGAGATCATAGAGAACTTTAACCTAATCATAAAACTTGGAAGATCAACGTGTGCTTAAGGATGCTTCCTCTTGGGTATGAGGGGGTGATCCTAGTTGTGAGATGAGGATTACTTTGGTGGATATCTAAATATGATGTTCTATTTTTTGGAGATGTCGATATCTTATCCCCTTTTAAAATATTCTGATTAGATGGGCTTCGTCTCCCTCTTGTTTTACAAACAAAGATGGATTTATGCAAAATAATCCCACAAGCCATAAGTTTTGCGGAGTACACCATGTACTCACCCTTGCTTTGTTGATACTTTTGTAGCAGAGTAAGTGTTCCATGATGGCAAGTTTGTTACGGCATCGACACCGACGAGTAGCTTGCGGTTCCTGGCCGGTAGCCTAGAATCTATGGCCTAGGACGTCATCATTATGCTTCAGGCCTCTTAGGACATTTGTTAAGTTTGCTATACTTAATAGCATAATTTTCCTTCCATTGTTTGATGTTTGTGGTCAGTGACCTCTCTTGTAATATTTTTGTTCTTCGCTCTGTTATGAGCTTGCTGTTATAATTTTTGAGTCGTAGGGTTACTGTTGTGTTATCGATTTCTCACTAGATATCCTCGAGCTCTAGGTTAAGCTTATGCCAGTCTAAGGTCTGGGATTTGTTTAACCCTGATCATGGGGGTGTCACAAAAGGTTGTCGTCTTTGGTGGGGATTTCAGACTGGTCCTTCCCGTTGTGGCACGAGGGACAAGAGCACAAATCACGGATGCTATACTGCGTAGATCCTATTTGTGGGATAAGATCCACAAGATTCCTCTCACGCGCAATATGTGTGCACAGTCTAACCCTTCATTCTCCGAATACCTCCTAAGAATCGGCAATTGAACAGAACAGACAACTGGCGACAACTATGTGCAATTCCCTGACGACATTGTGATTAGCTATACCAAGGACGATAACGCAATTAACAAACTCATCGAATACGTCTTCCCATCGCTGCACGCCAATGCTAGGTCGAGATAGTACATGAACACACGTGCAATTCTCTCAACCAAGAACGAGCATGTGGATAACCTGAATGACAAAATGATCTCCAGATTTCTAGGCAAGGAAAAAGTATATCATAGATTTGACTCAATCGAAGATGACTTGCAGAGTAATTACACGATTGATTTTCATAACTCGATCGCACCAAATGGTTTGCCCCCACATGTCTTCAGAGTAAAGATCAAGTTCCCGGTCATTCTGCTCCGAAACCTAGACCCTCATAATGGCCTACGCAATCAAACATGGCTCATGATCAGAGCATTCAGGATACTGCAATTGATGCGGAGATTGTTGGTGGTCAGCGTGCTAGAAAGAGGATATTCATACCTAGGATCCCTTTGTCATGAATATCATTTTTGGCCCGAAAGTTGAGGTGCCCAGGCAACACGGTACAGGAGTTGATTTTAATCACCGCGATTTGAAAAGTTGGGGCGCCAATTGCTGAGAGGGGTGTTACAAGTGAAAGATGGTCCAACCCAATATTTTCAAATCGCACCCGTTAAGTCAGGATATTCCGTTACACTAGTTCCTACTGTGAACCTTCTTTGCCGGTCACCCTTCTTAGCCACCCTGCACGTGTCGTAGGAGCAAATCCATTACTGTACTTTCCTAACTCTCGAGTCCGAATCTTGCTATGATGGCGGCGGTCCATTTTCTTCCCTTCCCCGACCCTAAATCTGCCGGTGGCGGAGGACCTTTTTTCTCCCTCCCCCGACACTGAATCCGACGGAGGTGGCCCAGCATGTCTTGCAAGGCGAAGGTTGTAGCTACGTAGCCGACTGATTTGGGTCCGTCGGGGCCAAAGTCTGGGGCTCAACGCGGAGCAACGGCGAGGTCTTCAGCCCCGGTTAGTGAGGAGGTCAGCAAGGATTCTGCTCGCAAGGTACCTACGAGAAGCGGGTTGAAGAGAAAAGCAAGGCCGGCGGCGGATTGTTCGGCTCAGGTGGGTGGATGTGGCACCCAGATCTCGAAGAAAAAACCCAGGAGAAGATCGATGTAACTACCTCGGTGAATTACGCTCTTAGTTACATGCCTGGATGAGCGAAAGTGGTTAAAATAGTACGGTGGGGCCTAGGGCCACTCACGGTAGACCTTTCGGCCGTCCTAACCACTTTCAGAACATCGGGACAAGAACGAGCGGCGTAATCGGCAGGCAAAGGGATCAACTACATACACAAGTGAGTATGTATGCAAGCCACATACAACAGTTCTCAGAGCCACTCCATCTAAAAGAAATAGAAATATTGCAACGCCATACGGCAAGATTCAAATATCCTAGATAGAGATAATATTTTAGGATAGCTCCTCATACATCAAACATCAGAGTATCAGGCGGAAGCGGAAAACAAGATCCGAGTACGGATAAGAAGCAAATCGGCATAAGATGCCACATAAATAAACACATCCCGCCCACAGATCTCACGGATCCCCGTTCCCGGAATCTCTACACCGAGTGATCGTTGCTAACATCATCTGTCTCCTCCACCCAGTATCCATCTTGCGGGTACACCTGTTCATCTGAATCAAACAATTTATCGTGTGAGACCCTAGGGGTACTCAGCAAGTCTATATGCCACTAAAGGGGACACAACCTGGGGTGACGCAATTGCAGCAAAAGATAATAACTAACAAGTCTGTAGATACTCGCTAACCATCAGCCTAACCAATGATAGTCGGATGTCCGTGAATTAAGAACAACAGTTGTAACAGTATAATTAACAGACCCATCCTCCTCGCTTACCAACGAGGAAGTGGATGAACACCCCCCCATCCGTAGGCCGTTTTATTAACCATTCCATGAGTATTGCACTATTTACTATTCAGGTACTTAGTCAATTTAAAAGCGGTACTTTAGTTAGACTTGTCTATGATCGAGAAACTGTGCTCCAAGTCGTCCATAACCACGGACACGGCTTTCAGAAAGATTTACCCTGCAGGGGTGCACGAATAGCAACACACACTCGATCAACCTCGGAAAAACCAACTCAAAACCCAACGAGGCATTCACGACAAAGCGATCACAGGATTCAGAAATATTTCAGGGGGCCACCCCATTAAGCTACCCGCAACGAAGTTGGCCGGCTCCGAGACGGACCCAAGGTTTGCGTCAATGGCTGTAAACGACTGGGAACCCGAAAGTGTGACTGGGCTTGTCGATACCGCGAAAACACTCCGCATCCAAAACAGTATAGGTGCTCCACGCACAATCTTAAATAAAACAGTAAAGCATGGCATAAGTACAGGATAGTAACAAAGCCCCAAACTACTTTGTGGCCCCAAGAAATAAGAATGAATCAAGCTCTGGCTCAGGGGGGTCCATAAGGCCTCCCGGATGTGGATAGTGTGAATAGTCAAGGAACAGGAATCAAGTACTTGGGGTCCTACGGGACACAAGTGAGCATGAAAAACCAAATAGCAGATATTGCTCACCGGTGCCTCTTTCATTAGTTATCCCATTACTACTCAGGTTATGTTGTTTAGGTACCTCATTATTCATCAGACACTCACATACCCTACACATGCTTTTCTACGACTCGCATGGCTCAAACAACTCATGTAGTAATGGCTCATGGGATGGAGGAACAAGCTTCGGTGGGGTTTAAAAGTAAAAGCTATGCAGTACTTGGGATTCAATTTAATGCAATCGCGACTCGATGATGCAAGAATAAGATAGAGGCAATGGGTACTATATGTATGCAAGCATGTGGTAGTGCTTGCCTGGCAGCTCAGTTGAAGCGTGAGATGGATCTGGGTAGTACTCCTGTGATTCCTGGTAATTCTCCTGTTGGGAGTCTATTCGGAAAAGAACCAAACAAACAAGGGCCAACATAAATAAAGTGCACAAACATAGAATTAAAATGCGACAAGCAAACGAGCATGCCATGATGAATGATGCACAATTTACATGGCATTAAAGTAGCATGGCAAGGGTGAGGTGTGGGGTCTAAGAATAAAGCATTTTATTAATTACTTAGCCAAGTTTTATTGTCATAAACAGTTCTGATTTGTAATAATGACATGATGCATGCTTCAATTCAGAACAAGGAGTGCATAGATAGAACGGGCTCGTCATGCTGATCGATTTAGACATATTATTTGTCAAATTTGGAGTTGTAGAATTAAAGTTATTAATTTATTAAGAAAAGGGCATTTTATTGTAATTTTAATTATCTCGAAAATTTTAAAGTGCTCAAATAATATTTTGAATGGTATATTTGAATTCCTCACATTTTTATTATTCAAAAACATATATTATTTGTATTGTTTGGATTTATAATTTAAAAGTTATTTAAAAACAGATTTGAATTTGAAATTTAAACATTTACTGAAATCATTTTTATTTAAACAGAAAATCGCCAGGACTTTTTACACCCAGAATATTCCAGCCCAAGCCATTGACGGATGGGGCCGGCGCAAACTGGGCCCAGCGGATAACGTTGCACCGCCGCAGCTTTTCTCACTCTGGGACTACCAAGCCACTGTGTGTGACAGGTGGGCTAGCGGGCTAGGGCCCAGGTGCCAGTGGGTGAACCCGCGGAGGATGATAGATGGGGGACGTGCTGGGGCGCGGGTTGAGGTTACGAAAGCCCGAGTCCCTTTTTGTAAAAACACACAGAGGTTGACAGGTGGGGTCGGCTGGACCGCGGGTTGAGGCGAATTTAAAAGGGGGGCGTTTTGTAAAATGACCACAGAGCCCACTGTTGCTCTTCTTTCTCTGAAACGTGGCCAGATCGGTGTGCGACCGCACGGCGCGGCGCGCGGGGGACTCGAACCGGGGACCTGGGGCTCGCACGCGGAGACGGTAACCGGTGCGGCTGGGTGGGTGTTGTTGACAGGGGAGGACTAGGCGGCCAGGTGAGGTGTGGCGCGGCGCGGATGCGGCAGTAACACACGCACGACTGCGCACTGAGAGCACTCGACGGAACGACCGGCGCGACCAGGACGTGACGGTGGAAAGGGAGATGTCTGGGAACTTGGGTGCCTCACCGGGATTGTGTCGGTGGCGTTGGCGCGGCCGAAGAAGCAGCAGGCTGGCGACGGAGCTAGCGGACCGGTGTTAGGGTTTGCGGCGGAGCGGCGATGGTCCTGGCGGTCCTGGGGCTTCTCCTCCACGTCTACGTGTACAGGGCGATGCAGGGGAACATCCTCAGCTTCCTCGACCACCTCCACGTCTCGCACGCCCGTTGGAACAAGGAAAAGGCGGCTGTACTGGCGGTGACCGGCAAGAGGAGATGGTGTCGGTGAAGAAGAAGAAGAAGGGGAGAGGCCGGGCCCTGGGGTGGATCTGGCGATGCCAGGGCGCGTGAGGCGAGGGAGTAGATAGGTAAGGGGGATGGGGTGACGTGCGGGAGTGGGGTAGAGATAAAGGTGGCCTCGGCCACCTTTGCTCCTCCTTCTCACGTGCTTGCCGCGGGCAGCCAGGGCAGGGCAGGGGTGGACAGGTGGGCCAGCGCGAGGACAAGGAGGGACAGGCGCGGGCTGGGGCCAACACGGCAGGGAGAGAGAAAGGAAAGGAGAGAGGGAGGCTCGGGTTAGGGTTTTAGGATGGCATGGAGGGGTAGCCTCGGCTAGGAAGAGCGAGAGAGAGCTAGTGGCGTGGGGCCTGCATGGCAGGAAGGAAAAAGAAAAGGGGAGGAAAGGTCCGGTGTAGTTAGGTTTAGCTAGGGAGGTAGGTTAGAGCTAGTGTGGTTAGGGTTTGAAAGGAGAGGACAAGAGAGAAGAGCTAGGTTTAGGGTTTGGTTAAGAGTTGTTAGGTTTTAAGAACATGCTTATGAGAAC
This sequence comes from Avena eriantha, assembly GCA_910589775.1. Lineage (NCBI taxonomy): Eukaryota > Viridiplantae > Streptophyta > Magnoliopsida > Poales > Poaceae > Avena > Avena eriantha. The sequence goes on along the minus strand of OU342745.1, from coordinate 267,662,296 downwards.
AAGCCAAGATGAAGGGGTGGGGGTTTTAGTTTAACACAAGGTGAGGTGAAGGTAAACTCAAGAAAAAGAGAGGGAGATGGGGTTTATGGGAAAAGGTCCCACTTGATCATGCATGATGGGGGACATGGTTTTGTTGGAAGCATGGGGATGTTGGAGAGATAGAGATGATCCCACAAAGAAATGACCACTAAAACAAAGAGAAAAGCAAATGGGCTAAAAGTGATGGTACTCTTGCATGGCCCATGCAAAAATAATTAATGCCATGTTTTATTCTTGTGAAAACAATAATATTATAACATGGCATGATCCCATGCATTACCAAAATATGGAATAAAGGCCAAGCAAAAGAAAAAGGGATTGGATCCACACTAACCCACATGAGCTAGATTAAATGCCAAAAATAAATAAAAGCCCATGGGTAATTAGGATGGTGGAATAATAAGGTGGTGACAAAGAAAGGCGGTGGAGTTGAAATAGAAGATATGCCCCCAACTCAATTTGGGCATCAAGCATTAATCAAGATTCAAATACAAAGTATCAAGAACCAAATACAATTAATAATGTGTATGAGAGAAGAACCAAATGGAAAAGGGTTTTATATGATGCTCAAATGCAAGGTGGCATTATCACATGAGCATGATATAATTATGATGCCACAATTATCTGTAAGGAGTAGCCATTATATTACTAGACCAAGTAGCATTACCATTGTTAGACAATTGGGATGCTACAATCGAGAGGTGTATATGTGCCTTATCTTACAAGTAGATTAGTTACGACATAATAGAATCGAAAGAACTGAAAAGTTCCCCTTTTTAATCAAATTAGGCATAGCTTTGATACAAGGGACCTATATGATTTCACAGTTCATGTTCGCCAGTACACTACAAAACTTGATTTTGGTTACGAGAGGGTTCTGTTCGGGCAAGATGTGCATCTTCTTGTGAATTGCAAAGAGGTTGTGTATGTTCTGCAGCTGGTAGATATGCTTGCCGCTAGGATTACCTGGGGTTCTAGAAAGAGGACAAAATTGGTGTGGCGCAACATGAATGCTACCTATCAGCAAATTGAGCACTCCCATGAGCTTCAGATGGTTTGGGAGTGTTGTGCAGTTGATCGTAAGGTGAAAGTTGAAGCGATGATTGATGATATGTATGCAGATGCTGGAGATCTTGCTGCTAGAGCTTCTACTCCTAGAGAATACAGACCAATAGATGCTGATCTAGATAAGTTCAGTATACGCATAGAGGTGGATTCATACATGGAAAAACTTGATGATGGAGTTAATAAGCCAGTTTTGTCATGTACTATGGAGATCACTATCGATTCCAAAAACATAACTCTTGATGAAATGAGAGAGATGATCGGTAAGGAAATAAGTATTGGCCCTAAGAAGATGGCACAAATCCAGTGGTGGCATCATAAGAAGCAGCAATTCATACATGTGTTGGATACTGAAGATCTTATGCAGATTATGCGACGAAGGAAGCGAACCAGGAAGGTGTTCTTCCTTGGTACCATTTCTGATGTTGTTGAACAGGTTATAGTGGATGTAGAGGCCCCTGTAGTGGCTGAACAGAATGAGGTGGTCGATGTTGATGAGATCTGATGAGAGCTGCAACCCTAGGCCTGTCATATGGACCGCGGTGTTTCCCTGCCTGTATTTTTAATATTGACCGTTGTTGCATTTAGAGCGTGTTTATGTGATTATGTTTGTTGAGAGATTGCGATATAATGATGTGCGAGCTGTTGAGATTTTCGGACATGTCACTCACTGAAACCATCGTTGTTGTAATAAGACATAAGTACATTGTAGTTGACATGATTATGTTTCTTAAGATGACGTACCATACTTGTTTCTGTTATTATGTTTGTTGGGACATTGTAATGTAATGTTTTGTGAAACCATGACTGGACAAGTGATGCATAAATACATTGTAGTTGGCATGATTATGTTTCTTGAGATGACGTACTGTACTTGTTTCTGTTATTTTGTTTTTTGAGAGATTGTAATGTAATGTTTTGCGAAACCATGAGTAGACAAGTGATGCGTAAGTACCTTGTAGTCGACATGATTTTGTTTCTTGAGTTGATGTAATATACTTATTTCTGTGATTATGTTTGTTGAGAGATTGCAATGCGATGTTTTGTGAAACCATGATGTGATTATGTTTGTTGAGAGATTGTAATGTAATATTTTGTGAAACCGTGACTAAACAAGTGATGCATAAGTACCTTGTAGTTGACATGATTTTGTTTATTTAGATGATGTAATATACTGGTATGTTTTCATTAGGCAATGAAATTGGGATGGAGGGAGTACAGGTTTAATATTTGAAATAATAATGTATGAAGAGAATCCATATTAGGCAGGAGATAGCAATCCAGGGAAAGGGCATGGTATCCATTAAAATATTGTAACATGCCAATTTAGTCATTGTTGCAGCGGTAGAAGGCATGATCTCTCTCTCTCTCTCTCTCTCTCTCCCCTCACCGACACCGACACTGCCGCCGGTGAAAACGCATTCGCTATGTTGTCCTTGAACGACGAGGATGACCAGTCGAGCAGCGATGGCCTTCTCTCCGAGATCGAGTATTCCTTCCATGATGTGAGTTCCTCTGTTTTCTCGGGCTAGGGTTAGGCAATGGTAAATCTCGATCTGAGCTCCATATGTGCATGCAATCGTGTTCAATTCCAGCTTTCCGTTTACCTATAGGTACCACAGACGATCTACGACTCCGAATGGGAGGGCCCGGATCTTGATAGAGAAGTGCCATGTGACCATGGGCTAAAACTAAGGAGATATGTTGCATTCGAAGGCTGTAACACTGGGAGAAGGTTTTTGGGCTGTACAAATCAGGTTTGTTTACATTATGTGCAACGGTGACATGAAGAAAAATGTATCTCGTGTATGTTCATAACACTATAGTGTGTGTTCTTTTAGGTTGGCCCGGTGTGTACAGCAGTAGAGTGGGTGGATCTTGAGTGGCCAGATGCACTTAAGAAATGTTTGGCTTAGTTATGGGAGATGTATGAGTTGGAAAGGTCGGGGAGATTCACTGATGCTTGTGATGCAGCTGAAAAAAATTACAAGCTGTCGGTATGAAATAAGGAGCTGGGACAAGAAATCAAGAATTTGTAGTCAGAGCTAAGTGATAATTAATGGGAGCTTGGTTATTGGAACTGCAAAGAAGCTTCAGGATAGTCACAGGTTGCTGATTCATAATGCAGAAAAGTAGAGGGATCTGCTCAGGGAAGGCAAGAAGAAGCTAGAGTACTGCATTGCGGATCTGTTGAAGGAAATGAAGAAGGCGCGCGAGGGTGACCAAGGACAGGCTACCGAGGATAAATGAAATTCAAGATGAGTAATTTATGTTGTGCCAATGCCTGAAACTAGTTAACTGTAAGACTTGCAATGGCTCTTTCTTAACTAAGCCAAACTCAATCCTCGAGCAAATTAATTTCAGATGAACAGACATATCGTGCATAGAGTTAAGTTCATGCTTAAAAAATCTCCACAGTAGAGGATAAACTAGGCAGCTCAGTACTAAATAGACATATGTTGGGTTCAAGCGAGCCTTGCCTGGAGCTGCTTGTTTTCCTCCATAAGATCGACCAGCTCCTTCAGTACTTTGTCGTGCGCCAGCCACAGGTTCCAGCACTCTGTCACGGATTTGAGAAGTTGGTCCGTAGCCATACGATTTTCCTTCAAGATCCCTTTCGTGATCTCCGTCTGCTTCCTAGCCGAGGTGTGACCTTCCATGTGAAGCTTCGCCCAGCCGGAGTTTAACTCCTTCAGTTTCTGGCACTTGCCAGAAAGGACTGCGAGTTCAGCGCGTAGGTGGTCAAAGGCCAGTTTCTGGGAATTCTGCTTCTCCCTTTGGATGGTTATCTTGTCATTTAGCTAGGTCGCCAGGTCCTGGTCGAGCTTTCACCTCTTCCCCTGCAACAAAAATACATAGTATGGGTTGTTCAGTTCACTAGGAAAAACTGGTTAGTTTCCATAATTAACTCAATCGAGTAGTGGCAATGTCATAATTTCAAGGAAGAAGCAATCTAGGACTAATCAACATTTTATAAATCGACTAGTGGCACTGTCATAATTTCAATTTCAAAGACAAATAAGATTTATCTGTAGTTTAGTGTGCTGTGGGTTTTTCCCAATATCACCAAATAGTAGTGGGCTAGTGGCAGACTCATAATGCAGAAACCCATGTCCAGATACATAATGGAAAGAGCACATGGTGTCCATTCATGAACATGAACACCAACACATGTCCAGATAGATAAGGAGTTTCCCTAGGATTCTTATTGCACCCTATAATGGGAAGTAGACTTGGGCATTGCTCCCTGAACCCTAAACATTACAAAAGGAGTGGAGCACGAACTGATATTCGTTTCCGCTCTAATAGGAATCAGACTTGGGCATTGCTCCGATACGCCTCCAAACAAGCCCTTAGCTCCTCGTTCTCTTTCCAAACACCCTCGAGTACGGTGATCCCTCTACTCATGTCCTCCTTCATATCTTTCACTGCATCCAGGCAACGGTTCCTGTCATGGTAGGCTCAGAAGGTAGCCTTGGTTTCCTCGACGCGTCCTCTGAGTGCCTTGGTGACTTTGTCCTACAGGAGAGTGCACCTTTCCAAGAGATTCTTCTTCTCCTCCATGAGCTCATTGATTATCTTGATGGCCTGTTCTTGCCTGTTCAAGTTACGGTCGAGCACTTTCTGCAGCCTCACGACGTCACGTGCAAAATCTAGCAAGATCTCCTTCTGCACAAATAATTGCTTGTCTAGGCTCTCATTAGCTTGGGTGAGGGAGCGTGCAAGCTCATATTGGTTGTCAATCTTGGCACTAATTGCGGCCACCTTGTCACGGTACCCAGCCTTCGAACATTGTATCGTTCATGTTAATTGAAATAGAAATTCTATAATTACACTCCAGGTTCCAGGTGAATACTAATACAGATCAAAAAATCCCCGTTGAATCTATTGACTGCAGTGTTAAAAATGGACCTAGAGATCTATTCATGACCACGATAAACTAATCCTAATCACAAAAAATCCATAGTGAATCTATGAACATCGGTATTAAGGAAATACCAAGAGATCCAGTCATATTCATGAAAACTAATACAACTTGCAAAAGAAGAAGAAAAACCAATGCGGGGCGGACACGATCTAAGAAATCCACATCACAACTCGGAGAAATAACAATGTGGAGATTTGCTACCTCGCTGAGACGTGGAACGGGGATGAACGGGTCCCGCAACGCCTCCGTCGTGGTGGATTCTGGCTACACGGCCGGCCTATAATACGTAGAAGAGGAAGAGCAAGAAGAAGAAGAAAAACAAGAAGAAGCTGAATAAGATCATGATGGAGAGGGAGATGGAGAAGAAGTAGATCAAGAAGACCGTACCAGGAGGAGCCCTCGCCTGCTAGAACATTCGGCATCATTGTCGAGGGAGATTCGTCCTTGATGAGAGGGGGGGCTTGAGCGGCTGGTAGAGCAAGAAGTGCCTCACGGCGAGATCTCTCCCTTTTCTCCGTGAGGATCGTCGACCGGCCTCTCCCCCTCCTCAGGGAATCCATGGCTAGCAGGGTGAGGGTGGCAGCGGCAGGGGGAAGAAGATAGTGATTAGTGTGGGAGAAGAGTCAAAGAGTACAGGCCGTGGTCCAGTAGTACTAATACTATTATACAAGACTTCCGTGTACGGTCTACCTTCTCAAAGAAGCCAGGGAGGCAGGGGTAGGGAATCGATAGGACTTGTCTTTATTGCGATGGACAGTTCAATGGTCTTCACGGGCATCGGCGTGCACGCCCCTCATGTGTGTGTCACATGTTGATGGGGCAATGACACGCGCAACTGTTGCACGATCACGTCGGCACATCGAACTCCACGTCGACAGGCACGCACGGGATATTTACGAGTCTAGAATACGCTGTGCCACTTTTGTTGTGATCAAATTATGTTTAGTACGCGAGATATAACTTTTTTTATAATCAAAAAATTCATGCATGAACACGAAACACGAAACCGTTGCTCGTCCTTGATCATATCGGCACCCCACTCTGTGTACCCGCCATCGACCATTCGGAACAACTACCTCGAGCATGATGCCCCCTCGCCGTGGCAATGGCAGATCCAAGCAATCAACTGACCATCCTGCGTCCCCATCTCTTCGCTACATCGTTCGCGCTCGCGAGTCGCCTGCTGGGGTAGCACGTCGTGTCCGACTGCGCCAGGATCCATCGACATCGGCATTCGAGGACACCGCGACGTCGAAGCTCCTACCGGTCGCGCAGGAGGAGCGTGGGGTGCATGCATCGATGGACAAGCGCAAAGCAGCAGCCAGGACGGGGGCACGTGTTGCACCGGCGAGAACGGACAAGAAGAGGAACGAGAAGAATACTAGGAAGAAGAGAGGAGACAACTATTTGGACGAGTCCGACTCGGCCAACGAGGAGGCGTTCATCGATCAGTTGGAGGCAGAAGCGGAGGAGAGTGACATTGACCCGTGGGACAACGAAGAGGAGGAGGAGGAGGACTCTGACGAGGAGATAGCGCACTTATTCGGGGGAGGGGGCGGTGTCGAGTTGTCAGAGGAGGACACTGACGGCAGAGATGGCAAGGACAATGGTGTTGACGAAGACGAGGATGAACCGGAAGACGAAGAGGATAGCTTCTTCAAAATATGATCATTTATTTTATTTAGATAGATGGATTTTCACTTGTTTATGGAGGTAAAGTATCGCTGGCACGGATAGAGAGGTGGCACGGATAGGCCATGCATAAAAAAGTGGAGAAGGGAGGGGTTATCCTGCCTGTTGGATCACATAGGATCAATGGTTGGTGGAGACGATCCGCGTGACATCTGTGTCAGCCAATCAGGGCATAGCACCTAGAGTGAGCACACGTTTGGTCTTTTGTGACATTTGTGACCGAGAGAGAGGGCAAATCTCTTTTCACAAACCACATATGGAACCACCATCGTCATTGAAATGTGTATTCTTTCATTAACCACATCTAGAGACATTTCATGTCTATTCTTTTCACAGACCACATATGGGTCCACCAGAGTTCATTGCATGTGTGTTCTTTTCACAATCCACCTATGGATCCACCAGTGTCATTGCATTTGTGTTCTTCTCATTAACCACAGCTAGAGTCATAGCGTGTGTGTTCTTTTCACAAACCACATATGGAATCACCATTGTCATTGAAATGTGCATTCTTTCATTAACCAGAACTAGAGTAATTTCGTGTCTATTCTTTTCACATACCACATATGGATCCACAAGTGTCATTGCATGTGTGTTCTCTTCACAGACCACATATGGATCCACTAGTGTCATTGCATATGTGTTATGTTTATTAACAACAACTAGATTCATTGCATCGGTGTTATTTTCATTAACCACATATGGATGCACCAGTGTCATTGCATGTGTGTTCTTCTTATTAACCACAGCTAGAGTCATTGCATGTCTGTTCTTTTCACAAACCACATATGGAACCACCATTGTCATTGAAATGTGTATTCTTTCATTAACCACATCTGGAGTCATTTCATGATTGTTCTTTTCACAGACCACATATGGATCCACCAGTGTCATTGCATGTGTATTCTTTTTCGAGACCACATATGGATCCGCCAGTGTCATTGCATGTGTGTTCTTTTCAGAGACCACATATGGATCCACCAGTGTAATAGCATGTGTGTTCTTTTCACAATCCACCTATGGATCCACTAGAGTCATTGCATGTGTGTTCTTTTCATTAACCACATCTAGAGTCATTGCATGTCTGTTCTTTTCACAAACCACATATGGAACCACCATTGTTATTGAAATGTGTATTCTTCTCATTTCATGTACATTCTTCTCACAGACCACATATGGATCCACTAGTGTCATTGCATGTATGTTCTTTTTATTAATAACAACTAGAGTCATTGCATGTTTTTTATTTTCATTAACCACATATGGATCCACCAATGTCATTGCATGTGTGTTCTTCTCATTAACCACAGATAGAGTCATTGCATATTTGTTATTTTCACAAACCGCATATGGAACCACCATTGTCATTGAAATGTGTATTCTTTCATTAACCACATCTAGAGTAATTTCATGACTATTATTTTCACAGAACACATATGGATCCACCAGTGTCATTGCATGCATGTTCTCTTCACAGACCACATATGGATCCACCAGTGTCATTGCATGTGTGTTCTTTCATTAACCACGTCTAGAGTAATTTCATGACTATTCTTTTCACAGACCACATATGGATCCACCAGTTTCATTGCATGTCTGTTCTTTTCAGAGACCACATATGGATCCACCAGTGTCATTGCATGTGTGTTATTTTCAGAGACCACATATGGATTCACCAGTGTCATTGCATGTGTGTTCTTTTCACAATCCACATATGGATCCACTAGAGTCATTACATGTGTGTTCTTCTCATTAACCACAGCTAGAGTCATTGCATGTGTGTTCTTTTCACAAACCACATATGCCACCATTTTCATTGAAATGTGTATTCTTTCATTAACCACATCTAGTGTCATTGCATGTGTGTTCTTCTCATAGACCACATATGGATCCACCAGAGTCATTGCATGTCTGTTCTTTTCAGAGACCACATATGGACCCACCAGTGTCATTGCATGTGTGTTCTTCTCATTAACCACATCTGGAGTCATTGCATGTGTGTTCCTTTCACAAACCACATATGGAACCACCATTATCATTGAAATGTTTGTTACTTTCATCAACCAAAGCTAGAGTCATTGCATGTGTGTTCTTCTCACAAACCACATATGGAACTACCATTATCATTAAAATGTTTATTTTTCATTAACCACATCTAGTGTCATTGCATGTGTCTTCTCTTCACAGACCACATATGGATCCACAAGAGTCATTGCATGTCCATTATTTTTATTAACAACAACTAGAGTCATTGCATGTGTGTTACTTTCATTAACCACATCTAGTGTCATTACATGTGTGTTCTTTTCACAGACCACATATGGATCCATCAGTGTCATTACATGTCTATTCTTTTCAGAGACCACATATGGATCCACCAGTGTCATTGCATGTGTGTTCTTTTTTATTAATAACAACTAGAGTCATTGCTTGTGTGTTATTTTCATTAACCACATATGGATCCACTAGTGTCATTGCATGTGTGTTCATCTCATTAACCACAATTAGACTCACTAGATGTATGTTCTTTTCACAAACCACATATGGATCCACCAGTGTCATTGAAATGTGTGTTCTTTTCAGACACCGCACATGGATCCACCAGAGTTCATTGCATGTGTGTTCTTTTCACAAACCACATTTGGAACCACCATTGTCATTGAAATGAGTGTTCTTCTCATTAACCACAGCTAGAGTCATTACATGTGTGTTCTTTTCACAAACCACATATGGAACCACCATTGTCATTGAAATGTGTATTCTTTCATTAACCACAACTAGAGTCATTTCATGTCTATTCTTTTCACATACCACATATGGATCCACCAGTGTCATTGCATGTGTGTTCTCTTCACACACCACATATGGATCCACCAGTGTCATTGCATGTGTGTTCTTTTTATTAACAACAACTAGAGTCATTGCATGTGTGTTATTTTCATTAACCACATATGGATCCACAAGTGTAATTGCATGTGTGTTCTTCTCATTAACCACAGTTAGAGTCAGTGCATGTCTGTTCTTTTCACAAACCACATATGGAACCACCATTGCCAATGAAATGTGTATTCTTTCATTAACCACATCTGGAGTCATTTCATGACTGTTCTTTTCATAAACCACATATGGATCCACCAGTGTCATTGCATGTGTATTCTTTTCAGAGACCACATATGGATCCACCAGTGTCATTGCATGTGTGTTCTTTTCAGAGACCACATATGGATCCACTAGTGTAATTGCATGTGTGTTCTTTTCACAATCCACATATGGATCCACTAGAGTCATTGCATGTGTGTTCTTTTCATTAACCTTAGCTAGAGTCATTGCATGTCTATTCTTTTCACAAACCACATATGGAACCACCATTTTCATTGAAATGTGTATTCTTTCATTAACCACATCAAGAGTCATTTCATGACTATTCTTTCACAGACCACATGCGGATCCACCAGTGTCATTGCATGTGTATTCTTTTTAGAGACCACATATGGATCCACCAGTGTCATTGCATGTGTGTTCTTTTTAGGGACCACATATGCATCCACCAGTGTAATTGCATGTGTGTTCTTTTCACAATCCACCTATAGATCCACTAGAGTCATTGCATGTTTGTTCTTTTCATTAACCACGGCTAGAATCATTGCATGTACGATCTTTTCACAAACCACATATGGAACCACCATTGTCATTGAAATGTGTATTCTTTCAATAAACACTTCTAGAGTCATTTCATGACTATTATTTTCACAGACCACATATGGATCCACCAGTGTCATTGCATGTGTGTTATTTTCAGAGACCACATATGGATCCACAAGTGTAATTAGATGTGTGTTCTTTCCACAATCCACCTATGGATCCACTAGAGTCATTGCATGTGTGTTCTTCTCATTAACCACATCTAGAGTCATTGCATGTCTGTTCTTTTCACAAACCACATATGGAACCACCATTGACATTGAAATTTGTATTCTTTCATTAACCACATCTAGAGTCATTGCATGACTATTCTTTTCACAGCCCACCTATGGATCCACCAGTGTCATTGCATGTGTATTCTTTTCAGAGACCACATATGGATCCACCAGTGTCATTGCATGTGTGTTCTTTTCAGAGACCACATATGGATCCACCAGTGTAATTCAATGTGTGTTCTTTTCACAATCCACCTATGGATCCACTAGAGTCATTGCATGTTTGTTCTTTTTATTAACCACAGCTAGAGTCATTGCATGTATGTTCTTTTCACAAAACCACATATGGAACCACCATTGTCATTGAAATGTGTATTCTTGCATTAACCACATCTAGAGTCATATCATGACCATTCTTTTCATAGAGCACATATGGATCCACCAGTGTCATTGCATATGTGTTCTCTTCACAGACGACATATGGATCCACTAGTGTCATTGCATGCGTGTTCTTTTTATTAACAATAACTAGAGTCATTACATGTGTGTTATTTTCATTAACCACATATGGATCCACCAGTGTCATTGCATGTGTGTTCTTCTCATTAACCATAGCTAGAGTCATTGTATGTGTGTTCTTTTCATAAACCACATATGGAACCACCATTGCCATTGAAATATGTGTTCTTTTCATCAACCACAGCTAGAGTCATTGCATGTGTGTTCTTTTCACAAACCACATATGGAACCACCATTGTCATTGAAATGTGTATTCTTTCATTAACCACATCTAGTGTCATTGCATGTGTGTTCTTTTAACAGACCACATACAGATCCACCAGAGTCATTGCATGTGTGTTATTTTTAGAGACCACATATGGATCCACCAGTATCATTGTATGTGTGTTCTTATTATTAACAACAACTAGAGTCATTGCGTTCTTTTCACAATCTACCTATGGATCCACCAGTGTCATTGCATGTGTGTTCTTTTCATTAACCACAGCTAGAGTCATTGCATGTGTGTTATTTTCCTTAACCACATATGGATCCACTAGTGTCATTGCATGTTTGTTCTTCTCATTAACCACAGCTAGAGTCACTGGATGATGTATGTTCTTTTCACAAACCACATATGGATCCACCAGTGTCATTGAAATGTGTGTTCTTTTCAGAGACCACACATGGATCCACCAGTGTCATTGCATATGGATCCACCAGAGTTCAATGCATGTGTGTTCTTTCCACAATCCACCTATGGATCCACTAGTGTCATTGCTTGTGTGTTCTTTTTATTAACAAAACCTAGAGTTCATTGCATGTGTGTTCTTTTCACAATCCACCTATGGATCCACTACAGTCAATTGCATGTGTGTTCTTCTCATTAACCACAACTAGAGTCATTGCATGTCAGTTCTTTTCACAAACCACATATTGAAATGCGTATTCTTTCATTAACCAGATCTAGAGTCATTTCATGTATATTCTTCTCACAGACCACATATGGATCCACCAGTGTCATTGTATGTGTGTTCTTTTTATTAATAACAACTAGAGTCATTGGATGTTTGTTATTTTCATTAACCACGTATGGATGCACCGGTGTCATTGCATGTGTGTTCTTCTCATTAACCACAGCTAGAGTCATTGCATGTCTGTTCTTTTCACAAACCACATATGGAACCACCATTGTCATTGAAATGTGTATTCTTTCATTAACCACATCTAGAGTCATTTCATGACTATTCTTTTCACAGACCACATATGGATCCACCGGTGTCATTGCATCTGTATTCTTTTCAGAGACCACATATGGATCCACCAGTGTCATTGCATATGTGTTATTTTTATTAACAACAACTAGAGTCATTGCATGTGTGTTATTTTCATTAACCACATATGGATCCACCAATGTCATTGCATGTGTGTTCTTCTTAGTAACTACATCTAGAGTCAGTGGATGTATGTTCTTTTCACAAACCACATATGGATCCGCCAGTGTCATTGAAATGTGTGTTCTTTTCAGACACCACACATGGAACCACCAGTGTCATTGCATATGGATCCACCAGAGTTCACTGTACGTGTGTTCTTTTCACAATCCACATATGGAACTACCATTGTCATTGAAATGTGTGTTCCTCTCATCAACCACAGCTAGAGTCATTGCATGTGTGTTCCTTTCACAAACCACATATGGAACCACCATTGTCATTGAAATGTGTAATCTTTCATTAACCACATCTAGTGTCATTGCATGTGTGTTCCTCACAGACCACATATGGATCCACCAGAGTCATTGCATGTCTGTTCTTTTCAGAGACCACATATGGATCCACCATTGTCATTGCATGTCTGTTCTTTTCACAAACCACATATGGAACCACCATTGTCATTGAAATGTGTATTCTTTCATTAACCACATATAGTGTCATTGCATGTGTATTCTTTTCACATACCACATATGGATCCACCAGAGTCATTGCATGTGTGTTCTTTTCACAATCCACCTATGGACCCACCAGTGTCATTGCATGTGTGTTCTTCTCATTAACCACAGTTAGAGTCATTGCATGTCTGTTCTTTTCACAAACCACATATGGAACCATCATTGTCATTGAAATGTGTATTCTTTCATTAACCACATCTAGAGTCATTTCATGACTATACTTTTCATAGACCACATATGGATCCGCTAGTGTCATTGCATGTATGTTCTCTTCACAGACCACATATGGATCCACCATTGTCATTGCATGTGTGTTATTTTCATTAACCACATATGGATCCACTAGTGTCATTGCATCCACTAGTGTCATTGCATGTGTGCTCTTCCCATTAACCACATCTAGAGTCACTAGATGTATGTTCTTTTCACAAACCACATATGGATCCACTAGTGTCATTGAAATGTCTGTTCTTTTCAGAGACCATACATGGATCCACCAATGTCATTGCATATGGATCCACCAGAGTTCATTGCATGTGTGTTATTTTCACAATCCACCTATGGATCCACCAGTGTCATTGCATGTGTGTTCTTCCCATTAACCACAGCTAGATTCATTGCATGTGCGTTCTTTTCACCATCCACCTATGGAACCACCAGTGTCATTGCGTGTGTGTTCTTCTCATTAACCACAGCTAGAGTAATTGCATGTGTGTTCTTTTCACAGACCACATATGGATCCACTAGTGTCATTGCATGTGTGTTCTTTTCAGAGACCACATATGGATCCACCAGTGTCATTGCATGTGTGTTCTTTTCACAATCTTGTTGGGTCCGCATCGTAGAAAATTAAAAAATTCCTATGATGAGAACTAAACGACAAGATCTATCTACTGGATACAAAGCAACGGGTGGACATACATCCATCGAGAACTTACCCTCGAAGACAACGAGTTTTGATAACGAGTAGGAACTCGTGGTTGATGTAGTCGTACACTTGCCGATCTCAAGATCGTGTGGAAGTCCGAGCGCCGAAAATCAGTAGCGCATCCATCCTTGCACACACGTTCAAGCCACCGGACAACCTCCACCTCCTCGCTCCAGCGATGCAGCGGAAGCAACAACTCCTTCCATAGGAAATGCCACCGGGAACATGTATCTCGCTAATCCGAGACCATGGGGGAATAATTCTAGAGAGGGAGAGAGATCCTTCATGAGGAGGTGTTAGGAAGAAGGAGGAAGAGGGGACCTTTTATAGGAGGAGGGGGTGCCCCTCCCCATGGCCGGCGCCTCATGGGGGGTGACCCCTCACCTCCCCCATTCATGTGGTGGTAACCCCTCCACATTAAAATGCCTCTTCACATTCCCTTTTAAAGTCTCCACTTTAAATGCATTAAAATTCTCTAATTTAATGCTCTCTCATTTAATAAAACTCTTTTATTAAATTTATTCAGAATTTTGTTAATTACTTTAATTAACAAACATTCACATAAAACCCCTTGCAACATTTCAATATCACATGCAGAAGCACTTTCTAGAATTTCACCCGAAACAATTCCTGCGCTTTGCAATTCTTTCGTATAAAACATATGTGCTCCAAAATGGTGTCCGGTAACCCTTAAGTGTGTCACCCTATGGTTCACGAATAATGCAGACATGATTGAGACTCCTCTAAGATCAATAATCAGAAGCGAGACCTAGAGATCCATACCAACTCCTGCATATTCAACGATGACTTCTGTGATCGTGAGAACCTTTAACGCTAGTAACTTAATCCCTTTGTCTCATGATATAATACATATCCGAGATTCGATCATCGGTATCCAAATACCTAGTTTGATCTCGTTACCGACATGCACTCTTTTCTCGTTCCCGTGATATAACATTCTAGTGATCACATCACTTGCTTGCAAGCTATCTTAATGTGATATCACCGAGAGGGCCTAGAGTATATCTATCTATCATCGGGATTGACAAATTCCACTCTTGATCCATGAGCCTCAACATAACACCTTCGTAGCACTGAACCCATCTTTATAGTCACCCTGTTATGATGTGACGTTTGATGTTATCGAGATACTCTTCTGGTGTTAGCAATTAACATGATCTCATGGTCTAAGGATAAAGATCACTTCATATGATGTTATAGTAATATAAACATAATGACTTGATCGTAATGCTATACTTTGGATGAATTTTCATCACATCATTTCACAAATGATGTGACCTTGTTATTAACAACATCCAATGTTTATGATCAGGAAACCTTGATCATCTTGTTAATCAACAAGCTAGTTTATAAGAGAGGCATAACTAGGAACCCTTTTTTCTTATTAAACACACATGTATTGACGTTTCCGATCAATACTGTAACATCCCAATTTCAGCAACCCCGATTAGTTGTCCAGAATGCAAAAATCAGGGGGAACAAAAACTTTTTCTTGTTGAATGCTGAAGTGTTTGCTTGTTGTTTGGATATGCTTATGCATGTGAATGTGTATTAGATGATATACTCCTTACCTCAACAGCAGTTGACAAAAGCTACTTCCAAAAACAGTCTTGGCTTAATTTCCATATTCTCAAATGTTCTGGCATTTCAAAACATGAGCCAAGATGCTTATGTAACCAAAAATATTTTAGTAGCTTCTATTGGACAAACTATGGTGAGCTATATAACATAATCTCCTTATGTTTCCAAGACAAAACCTTCTACTATTCTTATCTCTAGATTTAACAAAACCTTTTTATGAAGCATTTGAAATCTACTCTTGGTAGAGATACAAAAGACTCTCATCTCATTCAAAATCCAACCTCTACAAAACATCCATCCTTACCTCAATCTAAGCTTGATGGTAACCCTAGTAGTAGTTGGTTTGATTGTAAGATGAGTTTCCTTGATCTACTGTCTAATGAGTTGCCTTGATCTGCTGTTTGAATTGTCTGCTTAGGAGATAGTATGAGCTACTCTAGGAGATCAACACTAGGATCAATATGTCTCCAAATCATCCCATCCTAAGCAAGGATACAATCTAGATCTGATCCCTAGCTACTAGGTGATCATCTAAAACCCTTAACAAGATCAATTCTGAAGATATCCCTTCTAGAAGCTTCCAAGTCATTGAAGACCAACAACATGAATCCCTTCTAATCAATCTACACTTAAACATCATCCACTTGATGATGCTTGGGTACCTTGCAACCCAACAAAAACACCTCCTCTCATATTCTAGTCAATATCCCCAAATCTGCCAAATTTGGCTAAGTCTAGAAAACTATTTCCAACATCACCTTTTTGGATGTCTCCCTTTCTCAACCCTTGTGCATCTTTGGTAATGCACCTGATCCACCTTGTTAACCATCCTAAGGACTACCAAGGCCCACTCTTTCCCTTGGTTTGGTCATTCTCCAACCCACTTGTTCTTGATGGTTTTGCAGGCAAGATAATAACGTTTCCTGCAAATCTAGTCAGCTTGCCTACTTTGGTAGAAGCTCACACCACCATCCAACCTTCCATGGACCAACTCTTTGCATGGTTGTGTTCTACTCATATAGGTCTATCAACATATACTTCACTTGTTCCAAGTGGATCTTTGTGCTTCTTAAACCCACAAGGTTTTCAAGGCCAGTTGATAATCTGCTTTGGCAGGCTTTTTTTTCAAAGTTTGAAAGCTTGTCTTGGTGAGCTCAAGCAGGATCAAGCTCAAACCTTTGTACCATGTTGATGTACATCACTTGCTCTATCCATCCATATATCCCCTACCCCAAGGGGAGCCCTGAGCTCCAAGATCCAACAAGGTTTTGGTGGCATGAAAACAACCTTACCCAAGATCCTTAAATCCCTAGTTTTCACCGAAATCAACTTGGATTCTCCAATCCCAAGATTGCAAATGCTTTCTACACCTTGTCTACATCATATACCTTGATCATCAAGAGTTATCAACAATTATCCCTATTTATTATGGACCAAAACTACTTAATTCCCTTAACAGGCAAAATCTCCAAAACTCCTCTCATAAAGGAAATATTGGTTTTTGCCAAAAAAAACTTCCTCAACTTTTGGCTCCATTAAGTCCCACATATCATACCCAGCCTCCCACTTCAAAAATAAATATGTTTGAAGAGCTTGACTATTTCTTTTTGCCCTTTTTCTTAAATGGCAGAAACAAGAAATAATCCTTTAAAAATACTTTCCTACCTCAATAAATCCCAACAAAATTCCCCAATATGTAATATGGTATCTAGGACCATTTCCCACCAAAATCTCACCTTGCCTAATGTAAGAATATCAAATGATCTTCTAGAAACTACTTCTGCCCTTTCTAAATAAATGGATTTAAGTGGACTTTAAATCCTTAGAAAAATCCCAAATAATTCCTAGATATCTATCTTGCCCTCATCTACCCACCAGCGCAGTTTTCCCCATCTTGCACAATGCAAATTTTGAGGCTTTCTTCATAGTCATCTATTTGATCAAAATCGCCAAGGAGACAAATCCTCAAATCAAAAACCCATCAAACCTATATCCTTTGGTCAAACAAACTTGCATAGCACACCTCTTCACCCTCTGGTCGAAATGTACTGTAGCACTACTGTAGCAAACCTCTTCCCCTTGTCTTTAGTGCTTGGAGCTAAATAGAGGGTGAGAGAGTGTGGTAATTGCAATTGGTGGACAATGTTGCTGTAGCAGGCCAGCCACCCCTCCTAGCATGACCAAATTCCCCTCTTACCCCTCCCCACTGAGCCCTGGACCAATCACTGGCCAGCATCCCCTCTCCCCCATGCCCAAATGAGTAAATTGCATCATCTACTCCTCCCTCTTGGTATATATGGCCAGAGGCCTTCCCCAGCTCTCCCATGCCCTCATTTGCGTCCTCCCACTCCACTCACCACCCCGGAGCACCCCTCTCTCCCTCCCCTGCTCTACCCTGCTCGAGAGAGAGCAAGGGAGAAGCTTCGGCCCTTCCCCGTCTACCGAGCAAGGCACTCCCCCTACTGCCCCTCTCCCTCTACATGTTTGCTCCCAGGACCCCCAGGTCCCCCTGCATCTAAGTCTACTCCCCTTTTGGCCAAGGACCACCTCTTTCGTCGCTGGCTTCAAGCTCCGACGAGATCTCCCTCGGGCGTCCTCGAGCGAGCCATGCACCGCCGTCGAACCCGCCCTTGTCGCCCACTGTTGAGGTCGCCGTCGTCCACCGCGTCGCCTCGGCACCTCCCCGGCGTCCCTCCGCACCCTAGGTGAGCTCCCCGCCATCGCCCGAGCCTCCCTAGGATTCCCTCCCTCTGTTGCCAGCGTGAGGTAGAAGACGCCGCGGGAACCGTCGATCCCGACTTGATCAAACGTCCCACGGTCTCTCGTACCGTTTCGGTCGCCACGGTCGCTGACCAGCGGGCCCCGTCGGCAGTTCGAATCAGCCCCCTCCCGCGCGCCCGCCTGCCCCGGTTGGGCCGCCTCCTCGCCGCCCGGCCCAACTACTCCCAGATCCTAGCCCAGCAGCCCTTGCCTCTTTTCTTTTTATTTAATTCTTTTTAAGATCTGTCAACTAGGCTGCTTGGTTTAATTCAAAACAAAAATGGAAATCACAATATTTTGTCCAGATCCAAATGTCTAAGGGTTCCTGCATGTTTTATGCAACATGCAGAACTGTTCTTTTGCCAAAAGTAATTTTCATTATTTACTGGCAATTAATCTACAAAAAGGTATCTTTTACACTAATTAAATTCCTCTGTCATCTTCACATCTGCAAATGGAATGAAATCAAGTGGCACTGGTAACTTTTGGATGTACCTATCACTGGACCTTGGTCTCATGCCAAGATGAGTAGTAGTTTAGCTTGAGCAAAAATAACAAAAACAATTCAGATCTGCCTTTAGGAATTTCTCTTGGTCAAATCAACATACTTATTGACCTAATTCCAACTCTCTATGATATGGTACACTAAGGCCTATCCAAATCCAGGAGCTCATGATTTATTGGGCCCTGGATATTTTTCTGTGAATTAAACTATTATGTGCATGGTTTATTCACCTATTAATTCACTACAGTAGTTATGCTAATCCAAAAATGCTGATTCCAATTTCTACAGAAAGGTATTGGAAGTATCTACCATGTTTACGTGGAATCAGATCAAAATCTACTGTAGATTTAACCTGGTAAAAAAGACAAGTTGGGTGCAGAACTGCCTTTGGGAATTTCCTGAGGGCATTATGGTAATTGTCCTGACCTGATTCCAACTCTCAGTGAACAAGTACATCAAACCCTACTGAACCGTCCAAGGAAATAATTTTTGGAGCTCCAGAACTTTTCTGCTGAATTATTTCCTAAAACTAGAGTCTTTTTCACTATAAAAATCACTATAAATTATTGGTAATTGATAAAATAGTGAAACCACTTTTGTTGGTTTAATTTTATCAATACCTATATGTTGGTATCATGTTTCTACAATGGTACCATACAGAATATGGTCTTGTCCAAAAATCCATCTCTTAGGTAGTTTTTAGACTATAAATCCTAAGGGATTTTCTTCCACCCTACAAGACAAGACCAATCTTACCAAATCCCTTCCTCCTAAGACCTAATGAATTGTAAACTTGTATTATTCCATTGTTTGCTGTATTGTATTGTTGGTTGTATGCCTTGTGTTTATTGTGCCCTTGTTTGTTTGCATGTGATGTCTGGACGACGATAGTTGCAATAAAATCGGAGAGCAGGAGAAGTGGTAATTACTATTGGTATTATTGGGTATTCTAAGAAGAAGTCCAGGGACACATTGCCATATTGCTGATCATCAGGCAAGCCACCTTCTTGCTCATAAGCCTTGTCCTACTATTTTACTTATGCATGTTTTGTCTACTATTTGTGAAACTGCATTGTTTTATTATTTGTTGATGTATATATGGTAGTGATTTGGCCCCTCCAAATCATTACTCAATGGTACTACTAAGTACAACCCTCTTGATGATACCTACTTGCCCCTAGTATGGTAGATGGTGGATTACCCCATATCCCTTTGGAGACCCCCGATTTAGCCGAAGCAAAGCTAGAGGATGGGAAGACCCCGAAAAAAGTTTTACCAAATGTTTTATGAGAAAACCTTGGTGAGGTGGGACCTCCCAAGAGTTGTTCAGAAAGAAAAATGTTTTGTTTTACAAAACGCTGGAGGAAAACCGGAGGAAAAAGGTTTACGAAAATGCACCTGGTTCTTTGTAGTCTAGCTATAACAACTTAACCCTGTGCAACCACATTACTCTGGAATGGGACATGGCGGGATTTGAAGGTGTTTATTCCGGTATAAGGTGCCTCGTAACTACTACAGGGGATCGGGGATCCCTACAGGGTGGGCCTTCTCCGATAAAGGTGGGACCTAGAGAAGGAACGAAGGGTCGGTAGGCCTCCACGCGTTACTATGGGCCCCTCATTGAAAGCGCACACTCTCGGGGAGTGGAAAAAGCGCTTCGGTTAGTCCTCGCCTGACGTCCCGGTTTTGAGGGGATTAACACCCATAGGGTAGGCACTTATACTGAAGTGGGCATCCAGAGAGTCTTGATCGGTTACTCTACCCACGATCGGTGAAGATCAGGGTAGTGTACCCGGATGGTGTGGGTAGAGTGTACAACCTCTGCAGAGTGTAAACCAATTCGAATAGCCGTGTCCGCGGTCATGGACGGTTGGGAAGGTTGCTGTAGGGTGGTGCTGGTTTTGTTTTCAAAAAGGATTTCTGAAAGGAAATGGTTTTCAAAATGTTTTGACCATGGGAGGGTCGGAAAGGATCCCTATTTTGACAATGGGATGGTCAAAAAGGGATGGAAGGAGTTTGGTCGTGGGACGACCGGGAGAAGGAAACAAATGGGTGACCCAGTCCTAATGTTTTCCAAAACTTTTCAAAACGGTTTCCAAAATGTTTTACAAAAGTTTTCAACAAAGATATGTAGATGCTATATCTACAAGAGAAACTAATTGAGAAAAGAACCTCTCTTGGAGCCATCCTACTACCACAGCCATATTGCATATCCTCTTGCTATTATTATTTTCTTGAGGTGGTCTGCGAGTGCATTCAATGTACTCACTGGCATTGTCCCTGGCTATTAACTTGGTCAGATATTAAGAAGAAGGTGGTGTTGGCGACTACACGAGCTAGGACATTCTCCCAGTCAGTTGCATGTAGGTTAAGGCATGGCTCGGGCTCTACCCTTAAGGAAGTTCCGCCGATGATTATTGATGTAGCCATAACGACATTTATGTAAGTCTTGTAATTCAGTATATTATCGGATGTTGTAATGATACTTGTAGGTTATGTGCCACGACTAACTGATCATTGGATCATGGTTGTATGCATAACAGGGATTCTCGGAGGATTAATCCGGGGGTTTCACAAATACAATTATAGCATGCAAAATAAACATCTATCATATACGAGGAATACATAATAACAACTTTATTATTGCCTCTCAGGGCGTATTTCCTTCAGTCTGCCACTTGCACTAGAGACAATAATTTGGTTCCCATAGTGATAAATCTAACACCCATGGAGTTCTGGTGTTGATCATGTTTCGCCCTAGGGAGAACTTTAGTCAACGGATCTGCTACATTTAGGTCCGTGTGTACTTTACAAATCTTTATATCTCCATCCTTGACATGCTCGCGGATGGAGGAAACCGGCGCTTAATATGCTTGGAATTCTTGTGAGACCTCGGTTCCTTGGCGTTGGCTATGGATCCATTGTTGTCATAATAGATCACCATTGGGTCCAATGCACTAGGAACCACACCTAGTTCCGTTATAAACTCCTTCATCCAAACCGCTTCCTGCGCCGCTTCTGAAGCAGCAACATATTCCGCCTCTGTCGTTGATCCAGCCACCACAGGTTGTTTGGAACTCCTCCAACTAACTGCTGCTCCGTTCAAGAGAAATACGTATCCAGATTGAGACTTAGAGTCATCCGGATCGGTGTCAAAGCTAGCATCGACATAACACTTAGCGACTAGCTCTTCTTCACCTCCGTATATAAGAAACATATCCCTAGTTCTTCTCAAGTACTTAAGGATATTCTTGACTGCTATCCAGTGTTCCGAACCTGGATCAGATTGGTACCTACTAGTCAAACTAATAGCATGTGCCACATCTGATCTTATACATAGCATGGCATACATTATACATCCTATGACCGAGGCATAGGGGATCTTATCCATTATCTCTCTTTCTTCCGCTGTAGCCGGACTTTGATTCTTGCTCAATGTATTGCCTTGCAACATAGGTAAGAACCCCTTCTTACTTCCGTCCATATTAAACTTCTTTACTATAATATCAAGGTATGTACTCTGTGATAGCCCAATTAGGCGCCTTGATCTATCTCTATAGATTTTAATGCCTAATATATATGACGCTTCACCAAGGTCTTTCATCGAAAATTTGCTGTTTAGATAACTTTTAACACTGTTTAAAAGATCTATATCATTTCCAATCAATAATATCTCATCCACATATAATATCAGAAATGCCACATTGCTCCCACTCACTTCTTGTAAATACAAGCCTCTCCATAAGTTTGGACAAATCCAAACTCTTTGATCACCCCATCAAAGCGGAGATTCCAACTCCGGGATGCTTGCTTCAGTCCATAGATGGATCGCTGAAGTTTGCATACCTTATCAGCATCCTTAGGATCAACAAAACCCTTAGGTTGTATAATATACAACTCTTCTTCAATATTACCATTGAGGAACGCAGTTTTGACATCCATCTGCCATATTTCATAATCGAAATATGCAGCAATTGCTAACATAATCCGAACCGATTTAGCATCACTACGGGAGAGAATGTCTCCTCGTAGTCAACTCCTAGAATTTGTCGAAACCCCTTTGTGACAAGTCGAGCCTTATAGATGGTCACATTACCATCAGCATTAGTTTTTCTTTTGAAAATCCATTTATTCTCAACGTCCTTTCGATCGTGAGGTAAGTTTACCAAGGTCCAAACCTGGTTTTCGTACATGGATTCCCTCTCGGATTTCATGGCTTCTAGCCATTTGTTGGAATCCGGGCTCATCATTGCTTCTTCATACGTCGTAGGGTCATCCATTTCATCAACCATGAAATTCATAACAGGATTGCCATACAGTTCAGGAGCTGCACGTGTCCTACTTGACCTACGAGGTTCGGTAGTGTCCTCTTTCTGGGTTTCATGATCAATATCATTAGCTCTCTCTTCATTAGGTGAAGTCAACTCCGAAACAATTTCTGGTGCTGCGCTACTCGCCATTTCATGAAGAGAAGGTTCAATAACCTCTTCGAGTTCTACCTTCTGACTACTCACACCTTTCGCGAGAAACTCCCTCTCAAGAAAGGATCCATTCTTGGCAACAAAAACCTTGCCCTCGGATCTGTGATAGAAGGTATACCCAATCGTTTCCTTAGGGTATCCTATGAAGACGCATTTTTCCGCTTTGGGTTTGAGTTTATCCGGCTGAAGTTTCTTCACATAAACATCACATCCCCAAACTTTAAGAAATGACAACTTAGGTTTGTTAACAAACCATAATTCATAAGGTGTCGTTTCAACGGATTTAGATGGTGCCCGATTTAAAGTGAATGCAGTGGTTTCCAGTGCATAACCCCAAAATGACAGTGGCAAGTCAGTCACAGACATCATAGATCAAACCATATCCAATAAAGTACGATTACGACGTTCTGACACACCATTACGTTGTGGTGTTCCGGCAGGCATGAGTTGTGAAACTATTCCACACTCTTTCATGTGTGTGCTAAACTCGTCACTTAGATACTCACCTCCATGGTCAGACCACAGAAATTTGATCTTTCTGTTATGATGATTTTCCACTTCATTCTGAAATTCTTTGAACTTTTCAAAGGTTTCAGACTTGTGTTTCATCAAATAGATATACCCGTATGTACTCAAATCATTCGTGAAAGTAACAAAATAACGATATCCACCATGCGTCGACACACTCATTGGTCCACACACATCAATATGTATGATTTCCAATAAATCTGTCGCCCGTTCCATTGAACCGGAAAACGGCGTTCTAGTCATCTTGCCCATAAGGCATGGCTCACATGTATCAAATGATTCAAAATCAAGTGATTCCAAAAGTCCATCAAAATGGAGTTTCTTCATGCGTTTAACGCCAATATGACCTAGATGACAGTGCCACATATATGCAGATATATCATTATCAAGTTTATTCCTTTTAGCATCAACATTATGAATATGTGTAATACTACTATCGAGATCCAATAGAAATAAACCATTCAACACAGGTGCATGACCATAAAAGATATCATTCTTATAAATCGAACAACCATTGTTTTCAGATTTAAAGGAATAACCACTTTGCATCAAACATGATCCAGATACAATGTTCATGCTCAATGCAGGCACCAAATAACAATTATTCAGATTTATAACTAATCCCGATGGCATATAGAGAGGTAGCGTCCCGACGGCGATCACATCAACTCTTGATCCATTGCCGACTCGCATCATGAGCTCATCCCTTGCTAGTTGTCGCTTGTTCCGCAGACCCTAAACCGAGTTACATATATTAGCAACCGATCCCGTATCAAATACCCAGGTGCTACTGCGAGTACTAGTCAAGTACACATCAATAACATGTATATCACATATACCTTTGTTTGCCTTGTCGGCCTTCTTGTACGCCAAATACTTGGGGCAATTGCGCTTCCAATGGCCAGTCCCCTAGCAATAGTAACACTCGGTGTCAGACTTAGGGCCAGCTCGGGGTTTCTTTTCAGGTGTGGCAACATATTTGCCACCCTTCTTTCCCTTGTGCTTGCCTTTCTTGTCCTTCTTGAAACTGGTGGTCTTATTGATCATCAACACTTGATGTTCTTTCCTAATCTCCACTTCTGCAGTCTTAAGCATTGACAAAAGCTCGGGAAGAGACTTCTTCATGCCCTACATATTATAGTTCATCACGAAGCTCTTGTAGCTAGGTGCCAGAGATTGGAGAACATGATGTATGCCTAAGTCAATGGGAATCGTTATTCCCAAGGACACAAGCTTATCGGCGTACCCAGACATTTTGAGTACGTGCTCACTAACAGAGTTGTTCTCCTCCATCATGCAGCTAAAGAACTTTTCAGAAGCATTATAGCTCTCTACAGCAGCATGGGTATCAAAAATCATTTTCAATTTTCCCATGGTATCAAAGGCATTGCCATTTTCGAAACGCTTTCGAAGTTCTGGCTCTAGCCCATACAGTATGCCGTAATGAACTAAGTTGTGGTCCTCCTGACGAGTCACATAGACATTCTTTTCTTCGTCAGGGGCATCAGGAGCTGCTGGGGGGCTAGTGGCGCCTCTAGCACATATTGCTTTTGTGCAGCAGTGAGGAGAATCCTCAAATTTATAGCCCAGTTGGTGAAGTTGCTACCGTTTGCAGCAAGTTTCTCTTTCTCCATGAACACATTGAAATTAAAAGCAGGTGGTGCCATCCTCAAAGACAACAGAATTTGTAAGGTTTATTTAGACTAAGTTTATGATAGGTTGAGTTCAACTAATCCAAATTACTAATGAACTCCCACTCAAAAACTACATACCTCATGTCTTTTTTGGTGATTACATGAACCAAATCCACTACACCAAGTCCGATCATCACGTGAGTCAGTGTAGCTTCAAATGCGAGCATCTATATGGGCATCATATCAACTATATGACTCATGCTTAACCTTTCAGTCCGTGTTCCGAGGCCATGTCTGTACATGCTAGGCTCGCCAAGTAAGAACCTTAGTATTCGCGTGTGTAAAACTGTCTTACACCCGTTCTTACGAAAGCGTAGAGTCGAGTACACCCGATCATCACGTGATGTCTCGAAACACGATCCACAGAACGGTGCATACTTAAAGAAGAACACATTTTATCTTGATATTTAAATGAGGGATCATCTTACAATGCTACAAAAAGTTCCAAACTAGCATTATAAGATGCTAACATCTAATGTGTAAAGTGAGATGATATGGTCCATGCATTTGATCTCTATCATTTGCATCGTGGTATGATCTCTATCATTCCTTTGTGTGTAAGGCCAAGGTCTATGGAACTTACACGTTGAGTGTGTTGTAAGAGCATATATCATACATCTACTTACAACAATACCATATCAAGACAGTAGCCCAACAACAATCTAAACTAGACGCCTCTAATTTATCAATTGCAAGTTTTACGTGGCTTAGGAATTTCGGAGATAGAACCGGTCTTACCTACGAACATGAACCACAACGAGGATAACCAAGTTATTAGCAACTCGTTGTAAATTAGATATTGACTATAGTAGGAGAGACAGACACCCGCCAGCCACTTACGCAAAACAAGTTGCATGTCAGTCGTGGAACCGGTCTCGTGTACGATGACATGTAAGGTTGGTTCGGGCCGCTTAATCCCACTATGCCACCAATATCCAAAATACATAGAAGCTGCAATAACATGATCATCATCGCCCACATATAAACATATGTGTACTACCCGTGCAAAGCACCTACGCATAGATCAGGCTCTGATACCACTATTGGGTCCGTAGCATAGAAAACCAAAAATTCCTACGATGAGAACTAAACGCCAAGATCTATCTACTAGATATAGAGCAATAGGTGGACATACATCCATCGAGAACTTACCCTCGAAGACAACGAGTTTTGTTAACGAGTAGGAACTCGTGGTTGATGTAGTCGTACACTTGCCGATCTCAAGATCGTGTGGAAGTTCGAGCGCCGCAAATCAGCAGCGCATCCGTCCTCGCACACACGTTCAAGCCACCGGACAACCTCCACCTCCTCGCTCCAGCAATGCAGCCGAAGCAGCAACTCCTTCCAGATGAAATGCCACCAGGAACATGTATCTCCCTAATCCGAGACCATGGGGGAATAATTCTAGAGGGGGAGAGAGATCCTTCACGAGGAGGTGTTAGGAAGGCGGAAGAGGGGGGCCTTTTATAGGAGGAGGGGGGTGGCCCTCCCCATGGCCGGCGCTTCATGGGGGGTGACCCCTCACCTCCCCCATTCATGTGGTGGTAACCCCTCCACATTAAAATGCCTCTTCACATTCCCTTTTAAAGTCTCCACTTTAAATGCATTAAAATTCTCTAAGTTTAATGCTCTCTCATTTAATAAAACTCTTTTATTAAATTTATTCAGAATTTTGTTAATTACTTTAATTAACAAACATTCACATAAAACCCCTTGCAACATTCCAATATCACATGCAGAACCATTTTCTGCAATTTCACCCGAAACAATTCCGGTTTCTATCGAAACAATTCCTACGCTTTGCCATTCCTTCGTCAGAAACATATGTGCTCCAAAATGGTGTTCGGTAACCCTTAAGTGTATCACCCTACGGTTCGCGAATAATGTAGACATGATTGAGACTCCTCTCAGATCAATAATCAGAAGCGGGACCTGGAGATCCATACTGACTCCTGCATATTCAACGATGACTTCTGTGATCGTGAGAACCTTTAACGCTAGTAACTTAATCCCTTTGTCTCATGATATAATATATGTACGAGATTCGATCATCGGTATCCAAATACCTAGTTTGATCTCGTTACCGACATGCACACTTTTCTTGTTCCTGTGATATAACATTCTAGTGATCACATCACTTGCTTGCAAGCTATCTTAATGTGATATCACCGAGAGGGCCCAGAGTATATCTATCTGTCATCGAGATTGACAAATTCCACTCTTGATCCATGAGCCTCAACATAACACCTTCGTAGCACTGAACCCATCTTTATAGTCACCCTGTTACGGTGTGACGTTTGATGTTATCAAGATACTCTCCTAGTGTTAGAAATTAACATGATCTCATGGTCTAAGGATAAAGATTACTTCGTATGATGTTATAGCAATATAAACATAATGACTTGATCGTAATGCTATACTTCGGATGAATTTTGATCACATCATTTCACGAATGTTGTGACCTTGTTATTAACAACATCCAGTGTCTATGATCAGGAAACCTTGATCATCTTATTTCAACAAGCTAGTCTATAAGAGAGGCATAACTAGGAACCCTTTTTTTTTATTAAACACACATGTATTGACGTTTCCGATCAATACAATTATAGCATGCAAAATAAACATCTATCATATACGAGGAATACATAATAACAACTTTATTATTGCCTCTCAGGGCATATTTCCTTCGAATCCACCTATGGATCCACTAGAGTCATTGCATGTGTGTTCTTTTCATTAACCACGGCTAGAGTCATTGCATGTGTGTTCTTTTCACAAACCACATATGGAACCACCATTGTCATTGAAATGTGTATTCTTTTCAGAAACCACATCTAGTGTCATTGCATGTGTGTTCTTTTCATAGACCACATATGGATCCACCAGAGTCACTGCATGTATGTTATTTTCAGAGACCACATATGGACCCACCAGTGTCATTGCATGTGTGTTCTTCTCATTAACCATAGCTAGAGTCATTGCATGTGTCTTCTTTTCACAAACGACATATGGAACCACCATTGCATGAACCCACTATCGAGCATAAATACTAACTCTTGGAGTTGCTAGCATCTACTTGGCCAAGATAGCTACTAACAACAGAAAGCATGCAAGATCACAAATAACAAAGACATGATAGAATCAATAATTAATCTGAAATAGCATCTCATTATCCATCGGATCCCCGCAAACACAACATGCAGAATTACAAATAGATGATCTTGATCATGAATGGAGCTCACAAGATCTAAACATGAAAGCACAAAGGAGTAGATCAGCCATCTAGCTACTACATGGATCCGTAGACCAAGGATGAACTACTCACGCATCACACCGGAAGCTTGCATGGTGATGAAGAAGGCCTCCTGGGTGAATTCCCCTCTCCGGCAGGGTGCCGGTAAGAGCTTCAGATCCCTCCCGATCTAGGGATGGAGATGACGGCGGCTACAAACTCTTTCGTGGATTTTTTGATCAGGTACTTAGGGTTTTCGTCTCGAGGGCAATATATAGGCAGAAGGAGGGCTGAGGGGGTGCTGGAGGCGACCAGACCACCCCTGGCGCGGGCCAGGCTGGGCCACGCGGCCAGGTGGTGTGGTGGCCCCCTGGACCCTCTCTGTCTCGTACTCTAGCATCCGATGACTTCCGAAAAATAGGCACTTTGGCTTTTGTCCCGTCCAATTCCGAGAATATTCATTTTCTGACTTTCCTAGAACCAAAAACAGCAAAAAATAGGCAGCTGGCACTGTGGCTCTTGTTAATAGGTTAGTCCAAGAAATCATATGAAAAGTTCTCCAAAGTGTGGACAAAACACAAGAAAGTGGGTAACTCCTGCTCGTCCTCGAGTAGGTAAGTGATAAAAAGAAAGAATAATTTTTGAGGTGACATGCACCATCAAAGACTTGATCAAAGTATTTGTAAAAACATTCAAAGCTAGGATCATAGTACTTCAATCATAACATGAAAGACAAAGTTCTAGCAATGAGACAAAGAGACTATGATGCAACATGAAAAGGCACAAACAAAAGATTCATGAATAACAATGCTTTGCAAGACGTTTGTTTGTTTCACATAAAGAAAACATAGCATAATAGTATTCAGCTTGTCCCTCAATAGAGTAGCAAATATAAATGCATAGGACACCTTCAAAATTCATAAGAGTGACTAGATACAAATAGTTTAAAACAAGCAATATCAAATTATGCATCAATCAACTAGTCTTGGGACAATGCACATAGAACTAAGAATGGCCACTATGCTCTCAAAGTAGGTGCATAAAGGTAGAAGGTGGAGACTCAATATAATGGAGGAAGAAGGGCCTTCATAGAAGGAAGTAGGGATTCAAGTCTCATAAAGAGCTTCCAAAAAATTATGGTACTTATAGCTTTCAGGTCTCATTGCCCCTATCATAAGCATCTTGAAGTGATTAAGATTAAAGTGAACCAACTATGGTGTACATGCTTGACGAAGTATAAGTTAGAAATCTCATGTCCCTTGTATACGAGGGCCGCTCCTCACGCTACTCAAGTTTAATCACCGGTAAGTTCTTGTCATCATAAGTACATGTGTATCATAGAGAACCGCCAACGGGGTACCCCTTGCCCGATGATACGGAAGAATCCCCATATCAAAATGACAAGGCAAGCAGACAACGAGCATCTCAGCATTCTTCTTATTTACCATGGGAATATGGTGCTTTTTTCTCTCTTTCCTCTTTTCATAATCTTTTTTTCTTTTTCTCTTTTTCTCAATATAGGACTCTTTTTTTATAAGAAGAATGCTTCATAGACAGCTCATTATGGTTACGCTGCAGGTTTCCACCATGTCAGCATGGATTAGACCAGCGTCCCAGGCGTTTCTCTAACACATATACATAACTCCATGGACTTACAAGCTCCCCTTTCATTTCACACCGACGACATCCATATACAAAAGAGCATGATATCAACTAGGTACAAGTACCAAGTGCAATGTTGAAAGCGTTCCCCATGAAAGCATGGTTCTGCTAATTCCCAACAAATAAGTGCAAGTATATACAACATCGATGACACAATGGTTCAAGTTTATTAACGGCAAGAAAAGTAAAGTGTGCCATCAAGTTCGTGAGAGCTTTAATCACTAGTTTTCTCATGACAAGTTTAATTTGGAAGGTAAACAAAAGCATGCATATACTTGGAATAGCATAAGCTAGTAGGTAGGTATGGTGGATGTAACACCCTCGAATCGGCCCTATGCAAGTTTCAGCGCTTCCCGCCAAACCCGCATAGAAACGATTCAAGGACGCCCACCAGGCACTTGCATGCGGGTGGAGAACGAAGTAATACCATTAAACATTAGTCCACGATGGAACCCACAGAACATATATATACAACGACTCCATGAGTCAAGAATACAGATATACAGTAAAAAGATCCAAATCACCTTGAAAACGATTCAGCATCTGAGTACGGATAAGAAGCAAATTGGGTTAAGAGCCCTGAAGAATAACCAATGGCGTCCATAACCCTGCCCAGGCCAAGACGAAAGGGTAACCCAGCTAACGACGTCGATCTCAAACCTGCTAAAACAAAAGGGGTGCCGACAAAGGGCAAAGGAAAAAGAGGAGCGTCAGTATTGAGGCCAGTACACGGCGAGGCTAGAATTCGGCGGTCAACGCCTATATAGGTATGCTGGACTGAAGCGGCAGCGCAGCAGCACTAAACAACCTATAGAGACTCAGTAAAACTGGCGGCTATTAGAGAGGGATAAGAAAGACCTATTCGGATCCAACCTGATGCTAACACCAATCATACCCATCCTGGTATTCCCCCTCAAGACCAAACGAGGAAGTCAAACCAAGGAACTCACACAATGGGCAGTTTTATTCATTCCATTATAGTTGCAGCACTTACTAGTCAGATATAGATATCATGAGTCATCCTGATTGCATAAGTAGTGGGAAGTTTTAGTTAACCATTCAGTGGTAGTTGCAGTACTTACTAGTCAGATACAATTAACATGTGACATCCCAAACCCAGCAGTTGTTGGCACTTTTATTTCATTCCATTGGAGTTGCGATACTTACTAGGCAGGTATAACATGACACGATACACACCAGTTCCACCAGTTGTTGGCACTTTTATTATCCATTCCATTGTAGTGAAGCTGATTACTAGTCACATATTAAGTCAAATTTATAGCACTACTTTAGTTATGCTTGTCTATGATCGAGATACTGTGCTCCAAGTTGTCCATAACCGTGGACACGGCTTTCAGAAAGATTTACCATGCAGGGGTGCACAAATAGCAACACACACATGATCAACCTCGGAAAAACCAACTCAAAACCCAACGAGGATTTCATGACAAAGCAATCACAGGATTCATAAATTATTTCAGGGGGCACCCGATTAAGCTACCTGCAACGAAGTTGGCCGGCTCCGAGACGGACCCAAGGTTTGTGCCAATGGTTGTAAACGACTGGGAACCCAAAAGTGTGACTAGGCTTGTCGATACCGCGAAAACATTCCACAATCCTAAACAGTACAGGTGATCCACGCACAATCTTAAATAAAGCAGTAAAGCATGGCATAATTACAGGATAGTAATAAAGCCCCAAACTAGTTTGTGGCCCCAAGAAATAAGAAATGAATCAAGCTCTGGCTAAGGGGGATTCATAGACTCTCCCGGATGTGGATAGTGCGAATAGTCAAAGAACAGGTATCAAGTACTCGGGGCCTACGGGACACAAGTGGACATGAAAACCAAATAGCATATATTACCCACCGGTGCCTCTTTCATTAGTTATCCCAGCAATTTAATAGTTGTATTTAAAGTCATGATCCTCTCCACCATTAAGCATCTCCACCATTAAGCATGTGCCCACCTTCCAACAACGGTGGAACAACAACGACACAAAGCAGCACCTGAGCAAGAAACTACGACTCGCAAGGCCGACTATCTATCAAACAACAAGCAATAGGATGTGTCCAAGGCAATATAGAGGCTGCAGGGAATATAAATGGTATACGGAAAAGCATCGCAATAAGGATAGCAATAGATCAACATGAGGGAGTAAAAACTAGAAATGCAAAATAGGTAGAAGGGGGGAGAATGCTCGCCTGGGAAACACTGCCGAAGGATCATTATCCGAAGAACTTGTCGATACTCGCATCAACTCGTCGGCCTAATCCACGAAGAAGCAAACACTAGAAGAAACACCGGATGCAATATTTAATACTACGCAGAAAATCCGGCATGATTATGATATGATGCAGATGTGGTGCAATTAGGCAGTATTAAGCGGAACCGGGGTGCCGACAATTAATTAAAAGGTTCTAGTTATTTAGATACCCCGCAATTTATATGTTGTCTTAACAAGGCGAAACATGGCATCGGTTCGCTATGCAAATTTAAATGGCGTCCGGAATAAGACTAGAATAGCCCGCATATAGACTCCATATTTAATTTAGGTGAATCGACTATTTAACCCAACCCACCAGATGACATGTATGCAAGCATGATGATTTAATGATGCGACAGGTATATGTCATATTATAAAAATAGAGGCTTAGGGTCACACATCTGGGTTCGGAAGATCTTGGTTCCGGGGGGGGGGGGGGGTCGGAGTTCGATAGGGATCGGTCTCGGCTTCAGGATCGGTCTTCACATCCAGGAACGGGCCTTAGCGTCCGGGGTGGAGAACTTGTCCTTCCGTGAGGCAGATCTTGTTGGTTCCACCTCGCAGGTCTTGGGGGGTTTCGACTTCCATGGTCGGTGTTGGTCTCGGGTGGCGCCGGCGATGGACGTACTTGGCGGGTCACGATGGTCTTGTCGCCGATGCAGACCTTGTCGACGGGTGTACGTGTGGTGTTGAACTTGGAAATATCCTCGACGTGACATAACACACGGCCAACATCACCACTTTGACTTCACCACACCACAGGGACAAACCAAACCAGGAAAAAGGGTAATACATCGGCACAGAACATCAACTACAGGGCGGCGACGCACGCAGACGACAAGGGGTGATGTGCCGGCGGAATCGAGGTCACGCAGATCGGAGGAGGACTGCAAGTGGAGAAGGGTATGACGGCGATAGGGGTCCAGTGAGATGGCGGAGGCGCTGGCGTGCGACAAGCAGGCCAGCCACCACGGCACGTAGGTGGGGCCGCGGGGGACAAGGGAGCTCGGAGAGGCGAGGTCCTGGTGAGGGGTTCTTGGCGGCGAGGAGGAGCTCGAGGGCGGCGACTAGGCCGACGGCAGCGGAGACCTTGGAGGAGCGGGGTCGCGCCTGGCAGCAAGCATCGAGGCGGCGACGAAGGCTAGGCTCGAGGACTAGCGAGGAGGGAGTGCTCGGTGACGGCCAGACCATGAGCGGAGGAAGGAGGACCGCCGACAGCAGTAGAGGGCGCCCACGACGGCGGTTGCCGGCAGAGGCAGGGCAGGGACGAGAACGGCGGTGGCGCGCCGCTAGAGACGAACGGAGGTTGAGGTGAGGCGGCCGGCGATGCCTCTTCTGGCGATGGAGGATGCAACGATGAGGAGGGGAGCTTGGGGAAGAGGGCGGGCGCTCGCGGAAGGAGAGAGGGAGGCGGATGTGGGGGGTTGGTGGCGACGCGGTGCGAGAGCGAGGATGGCGGCGGGGATGCGGGGTGAGGGAGGAGATCGAGATGGAGGGGCAGGAGGTGCGATATTCGCGTGCAGGGTGGGGCGGTCTCGATGCGTACGCTACGGCACTGGTGGCGTGTGTGTGCGGTGGAGCGGACAGGTGCGACGCGGGCTACGCGCGGGTTAGTAGCATTGCAGGGTGTGGTTCAGGTGGTGGGCGCACGCTGTGTGCGTTTGTGGTCAGGGTGGTGGGTTAGACTAGGTGGTAGGTGGGGCGATGGGGTGGGGCCAGGGGATGGCGCTGCACTGCGTGCTGCTTGCGTGCGCGTCTGCACTACGGTAGGGAGTGGTTGTGGCGATGAGTTGGTGGGGATGTGCGGGTGGAGGGAGATGTGGGATAGGGGTAGGTTAGGGTTTGGAAGAAAAGAGGGAAAAAGGGTATTTATTTAGTCCAAAGTAGACTAGATGGGGCTAGCATTAGGCTAAAACTTTAGACAGGCTTTTTGCCTAGTTTTATTTTTAGCAAAAATGAAAACCTTTATTGTCACCTAATGACCGGAAAATATTGTTTTGTTTTAGAATAACAAAGAGAGGTGACGGCTTAATATGTATTAGACCGTACAGATATTTTAGAAAAACAAAATACGGTGTTTAATAAAAATACTTTTGCGATGCAAGAAAAAAATGCATGATGACATGAGCATGCGGTCATGATGATGCAATGCACAAAAACACAGCGATTTTCGGGTAGTGGTTTTAGCGGGATGCCACAATTCGACACCACTAACAATGGATCTCGCCCTCGAGATCCACCTCATGGTACCAGGAAGAAGGCCGACGATCAGAATCTTCTCACTTCGGGTAGATCCCCACGACACCACCAACAAGATTGTTGCTCCATCTTGAAATCGGCGACACCACCAACAAGGGGTCGTTGTCCATGGTCGTCGATAAAACACTCCGGGAACAAAGGACGAAGGTAAAGGTATCAAGAGATAAGGCCACCTTTAACTTTCATGGACGGAGCGAAATTGCTTGATCCACCGATTCGATGTACAAAAGTGCACAGTGAGAGGTGGGTAGGGTGATCAGTCCATCCTGTACTCAAAGCATCCTTCTGTAAATGAATCGCAGAATCATGCAACCAACTATCGGGATTTAGACTGAAGATCTTCACAAGCGGTGTTCGGAACAAGAGGGTGATGCAGGATCTTCATCGGATCTGGCGTAGATGATGTCGTCGCATTGCGGACCACCGGAAGATACAAAGAAACATCGTACGAAAAGACACAATGATCAGGTTTTGCGATGGTTCCATTGGCATGAACAACACATGCTCAAGGTATACTCCAACTTCACCAATGCTCATCCTTCTCATATGCTTTTCAACGATACAGACATCTGTCAAGGGGCACATATGGATAACGAGTTCAAGGACAAAAGATTGGATGAAGGTACAACAGCCGAGAAGCAGATTGATGATTGTAGAACCACCGTTATAAAGGAAGGAAGCGAAACCCTGAAGGTACGACAGAAACCCAACCACGGGAAATCCTGGACTCGAAGAAAAGATAAGAGAGTAGAATCAAAACACGCAGAGGTAAGAGGAGAATAGCATAGGGGTAAGAAGTAAAAGTAGACCTAATCAGATCTATCCAACCGATTTTTGCAAAATAGTTTTGACACTCTACATCGGCCGTTAGCTAGGTTATCCTACAGGCTGGACAAGTGGGGTATCGTAACTGTTGAGCTCTAATACCACTCTGTAACACCCTCGAATCGGCCCTATGCAAGTTTCAGCGCTTCCCGCCAAACCCGCATAGAAACGATTCAAGGACGCCCACCAGGCACTTGCGTGCGGTGGAGAACGAAGTAATACCATTACACATTAGTCCACGATGGAACCCACAGAACATATATATACAATGACTCCATGAGTCAAGAATACAGATATACAGTACAAATATCCAAATCACCTTGAAAACGATTTAGCATCTGAGTACGGATAAGAAGCAAATTGGGCTAAGAGCCCTGAAGAATAACCAATGGCGTCCATAACCCTGCCCAGGCCAAGCCGGAAGGGTAACCCTGCTAACGACGTCGATCTCAAACCTGCAAAAACAAAAGGGGTGCCGACAAAGGGCAAAGGAAAAAGAGGAGCGTCAGTACTGAGGCCAGTACACGGCGAGGCTAGAATTCGGCGGTCCTCGCCTACATAGGTATGTGGACTGAAGCGGCAGCGCAGCAGAATTAAAAAAATATAGAGACTCAGTAAAACTGGCGGCTATTAGAGAGGGATAAGAAAGACCTATTCGGATCCAACCTGATGCTAACACCAATCATACCCATCCTGGTATTCCCCCCTCAAGACCAAACGAGGAAGTCAAACCAAGGAACCCACACAGTGGGCAGTTTTATTCATTCCATTATAGTTGTAGCACTTACTAGTCACATATAGATATCATGAGTCATCCTGATTGCATAAGTAGTGGGAAGTTTTAGTTAACCATTCAGTGGTAGTTGCAGTACTTACTAGTCAGATACAATTAGCATGTGACATCCCAAACCCAGCAGTTGTTGGCACTTTTATTTCATTCCATTGGAGTTGCGATACTTACTAGGCAGGTATAACATGACAGGATACACACCAGTTCCACCAGTTGTTGGCACTTTTATTATCCATTCCATTGTAGTGAAGCTGATTACTAATCACATATTAAGTCAAATTTATAGCACTACTTTAGTTATGCTTGTCTATGATCGAGATACTATGCTCCAAGTCGTCCATAACCGTGGACACGGCTTTCAGAAAGATTTACCCTGCAGGGGTGCACAAATATCAACACACACATGATCAACCTCGGAAAAACCAACTCAAAACCCAACGAGGCTTTCACGACAAAGCAATCACAGGATTCATAAATTATTTCAGGGGGCCACCCGATTAAGCTACCCGCAACAAAGTTGGCCGGCTCCGAGATGGACCCAAGGTTTGTGCCAATGGCTATAAATGACTGGAAACCCAAAAGTGTGACTGGGCTTGTCGATACCGTGAAAACATTCCACATTCCTAAACAGTACAGGTGCTCCACGCACAATCTTAAATAAAGCAGTAAAGCATGGCATAAGTACATGATAGTAATAAAGCCCCAAACTAGTTTGTGGCCCCAAGAAATAAGAAATGAATCAAGCTCTGGCTAAGGGAATTCATAGACTCTCCTGGATGTGGATAGTGTGAATAGTCAAAGAATAGGTATCAAGTACTCGGGGCCTACGGGACACAAGTGGACATGAAAACCAAATAGCATATATTGCCCACCAGTGCCTCTTTCATTAGTTATCCCAGCAATTTAATAGTTGTATTTAAAGTCATGATCCTCTCCACCATTAAGCATCTCCACCATTAAGCATGTGCCCACCTTCCAACAACGGTGGAACAACAACGACGCAAAGCAGCACCTGAGCAAGCAACTACGACTCGCAAGGCCGACTATCTATCAAACAACAGGCAATAGGATGTGTCCAAGGCAATATAGAGACTGCAGGGAATATAAATGGTACACAGAAACTAAAGCATCGGAATAAGGATAACAATAGATCAACATGAGGGAGTAAAGACTAGAAATGCAAAATAGGTAGAAGGGGGAGAATGCTCGCCTGGGAAACACTGCCGAAGGATCATTATCCGAAGAACTTGTCGATACTCGCATCAACTCGTCGGCCTAATCCGCGAAGAAGCAAACACTAGAAGAAACACCAGATGCAATATTTAATACTACGGCAGAAAATCCGGCATGATTATGATATGATGCAGATGCGGTGCAATTAGGCAGTATTAAGCGGAACCGGGGTCCCGACAATTAATTAATAGGTTCTAGTTATTTAGATACCCCGCAATTTAATTGTTGTCTTAACAAGGCGAAACATGGCATCGGTTCGCTACGCAAATTTAAATGGCGTCCGGAATAAGACTAGAATAGCCCGCATATAGACTCCATATTTAATTTAGGTGAATCGACTATTTAACCCAACCCACCAGATGACTTGTATGCAAGCATGATGATTTAATGATGCGACAGGTATATGTCATATTATAAAAATAAAGGCTTAGGGTCACACATCTGGGTTCGGAAGATCTTGGTTCCGGGGGGAGGGGGGCTTCGGAATTCGACAGGGATCGGTCTCGGCTTCAGGATCGGTCTTCACATCCAGGAACGGGCCTTGGCATCCGGGGTGGAGAACTTGTCGTTCCGTGAGGTAGATCTTGTTGGTTCCACCTCGAAGGTCTTGGGGGGGTTCGACTTCCATGGTCGGTGTTGGTCTCGGGTGGCACCGGCGATGGACGTACTTGGCGGGTCACGATGGTCTTGTCGCCGATGCAGACCTTGTTGACGGGTGTACGTGTGGCATTGAACTTGGCAACGTCCTCGGTGTCACATAACACACGCCCAACATCACCACTTTGACTTCACCATAGCACAGGGACAAACCAAACCAGGAAAAAGGGTATGCATCGGCACAGAATGTCAACTACAGGGCGGCGACGCACGCAGACGACGAGCGGTGATGTGCTGGCGGAATCGAGGTCACGCAGATCGGAGGAGGACCGCAGGTGGAGAAGGGTACGACAGCGACAGGGGTCCAGTGAGATGGCGGAGGCGCTGGCGTGCGGCAAGCAAGCTAGCCACCACGGCACGCAGGTGGGGCCGCGGGGGACAAGGGAGCTCGGAGAGGCGAGTTCCTGGTGAAGGGTTCTTGGCGGCGAGGAGGAGCTCGAGGCCGGCGACTAGGCCGATGGCGGCGGAGACCTTGGAGGAGCAGGGCCGCGCCTGGCAGCAAGCATCGAGGCGGCGGCGAAGGCTGTGCTCAAAGACTGGCGAGGAGGGAGTGCTCGGCGGCGGCCGGACCGTGAGCGGAGGAAGGAGGACCTTCGACAGGAGCAAAGGGCGCCCACGACGGCGGTTGCCGACAGAGGCAGGGCAGGGATGAGAACGGCGGTGGCGCGCCGCTGGAGATGAACGGAGGTTGACGTGAGGCGGCCGGCGATGCCCCTGCTGGCGACGGAGGATGCTGCGATGAGGAGGGGAGCTTGGGGACAAGGGCGGGCGCTCGCGGAAGGAGAGAGGGAGGCAGATGCGGGGGGTTGGTGGCGATGCGGTGCGAGAGCGAGGATGGCGGCGGGGACGCGGGGTGAGGGAGGAGATCGAGATGGAGGGGCAGGAGGTGTGATATTCGCGTGCGGGGTGGGCGGTCTTGATACGTACGCTATGGCACTAGTGGCGTGTGCGTGCGGTGGAGCGGACAGGTGCGACGCGGGCTACGCGCGGGTTAGTAGCGTGGCAGGGTTTGGTTCAGGTGGTGGGCGCACTCTGTGTGCGTTTGTGGTCAGGGTGGTGGGTTGGACTAGGTGGTAGGTCAAGCGATGGGGTGGGGCCAGGGGATGGCGCTGCACTGCGTGCTGCTTGCGTGCGCGTCTGCACTACGGCAGGGAGTGGTTGTGGCGATGAGTTGGTGGGGATGTGCGGGTGGAGGGAGATGTGGGATAGGGGTAGGTTAGGGTTTGGAAGAAAAGAGGGAAAAGGGGTATTTATTTAGTCCAAAGTAGACTAGATGGGGCTAGCTTTAGGCTAAAACTTTAGACAGGCTTTTTGCCTAGTATTATTTTTAGCAAAAATAAGAAAACCTTTATTGTCACCTAATGACCGGAAAATATTGTTTTGTTTTAAAATAACAAAGAGAGGTGACTGCTTAATATGTATTAGACCATACGGATATTTTAGAAAAACAAAATACGGTGTTTAATAAAAATACTTTTGCGATGCAAGAAAAAAAATATGCATGATGACATGAGCATGCGGTCATGATGATGCAATGCACAAAAACACAGCGATTTTCTAGTAGTGGTTTTAGCGGGATGCCACAGTGTACTATTTGGAATAACTTGGTTTAGGGAGTTGGATGCATGAGTGGAACTCATACTTGGTTGTGGAGGCTAGCAAAAGACTGGGAGCGTCAAACTAAGAGAGCAATAATGGCCATAATCATGTAGAGCGACAAAACATCATTGATCAAAGCATAAAGTGATACTACAAGTTGAAAACTAAAGGATCATAAAGGCTATGGTGACTTGAGATAGTCATAACATGGTGTGAGCATGCGCCAAGTCAACCCAAATAAAGCATCAAAGGAGAATAGCACTATACTATGCTTTAATATGCTAAAACAACGCATGATTCATCCAAGGCACATTAAGCAATCTCAATTGTTTATAACAAGTCATGCTACAGCAAAGAATACTAAGCATAAAGCCAGAACAATATCAAGCATGGCATGACAAAGCATAGGCCACAGTCAAAAACGAGCTCTTTTTACCACATAAGCATGAACTTTCCTACTCTTTTCCAAACCAAACCAAACTATTTGCAAACCAATGTATGAAAGAGGGGGCCAACCAATTTATTCAGCAAACTAAGCAAACAAAAGCAAACTAAAAACCAAAAAGAAGACGCTCCAAGAACAACACAACTGTGCATGAAACAATAAAAATGAAGCGTTTGGAAGAAACCTGGGATTTTTATTGATGAAGAAGGGGATGCCTTGGGCATCCCCAAGCTTTGACGCTTGTACTTCTTGGATATTTCTTGGGGTGACACGCGTGGCATACCCAAGCTTGAGCTTTACTCCATTCTTCATCTCATTACTCATTCCTTCCATACACCTGAAATTTTTCCTTCATACAAAACTTCACACAATCTTTATTAGCAACATTAGTGCACTCAAGATAAATAAGCCTTAAGGTTCAGTGCCAACACCAAATAAACTTCCATTAGCACACTAGATACTGTAGTACTTCCGTCAAAAAGCTCAATTCCCCAAAAGAACTCAAAAAGGAACCAACAAGAAGCAAATGCAGAAAATGGCAGAAATCTATCAAAACAGACCAGCAGGTAAAGACGAATTTTTTCGAAGACCTTCTGTTGCTCAAATCACAAAGTGTTGAACTAACAAAAGTTAGATCACAGCCTAGGGCAGAAGAAAAAAACTTCACGCTTTAAAAAGACGTTCAGAGATTTTACACGATTTTTTACGGTGAAGCACAGAAATCTGTTTCGGGACAGCAACTTTCCCAATCATTACTTCTCTCTCATTAGAGGTTACT
Source organism: Avena eriantha (assembly GCA_910589775.1). NCBI lineage: Eukaryota > Viridiplantae > Streptophyta > Magnoliopsida > Poales > Poaceae > Avena > Avena eriantha. Next base: position 267,620,963 of record OU342745.1, on the reverse strand, counting down.
CTTGGCACAAAAAGCAAATAAAAAGGATAAGGAGCGGTTATTAATGAGGTAATAACTTCCAAGACTCTTCCAAAACTTTTGGGTTATCTCCCAGTAAGTACTTTTCTTTAACACCTTTAAGTTAGGCATAAGAAGCAAGAAAAAGAATCAAGTGTTCTCAAATGAAGAAGCATTAAGACCAAATTTTGTTTTCATAGGAGAAGCAAAACAAATATTCTCTATATTCTTAGGGAAGTGTTCTATAACTTTCTTGAGTGGGAGTTGATATTTAATGGTGCCTTCTTTCATATCAATAATGGCACCAACAGTTCTAAGAAAAGGTCTTCCCAAAGTAATAGGACAAGAAGCATTGCATTCAACATCCAAAACATAAAAATCAACGGGGACATAGGCATTGTTAACCATAAAAATAACATCATTAAGACTCCCCATGAGTTTCTTTTTAGCATTATCATCAAGTGGGACATTCAAATAACAATCTTCAAGTGGAGGCAAATCAAGCATATCATAAATCCTTCTAGGCATAATAGAAACACTACTATCAAGATTACATAATGCTTTGAAATCAAAGTCATTCACTTTCATATTAATGATGGGTTACCACCCATCTTCTTGTTTTATAGGAATAGAAGCTTTATGTTTCATCTTTTCTTCTTTAATCTTTACGAGAGCATCAGTAATGTGTTTTGTAAAGGCCATGTTCATAGCACTAGCATTAGGACTTTTAGCAACCTTTTGTAGGAACTTAATAACTTCAGAGATGTTGCAACCATCAAGATCAAAATCAAATTTATCATCTAGAGTAGTAGAACTATTACTAGCCTCAACACTAGTGGTGGTAATAGTAGAAACACTAATGTTTCTAGCAATTTCATCTTCTCTTTCCCACTTAGCATGTAATTCAGTTAATAGTCTAACATTTTCATCAATTCTTACTTGTATAGCATTAGTAGCTACAAAGGGATTATCATTAGTTTCAGGTTTAGCAGCCATTTTATTCAAGGAAGATTGAGCTTCAGCCAAAGATGCTATATTTCTTTCAGCATTAGAGAGTTTTTCCTCAATAGTTTTATTGAAAGTAGTTTGCTTACTAATAAAGTCTTTAAGCATAACTTCAAGTTCAGAGGGAGCACTCCTATTATTGTAGGAACTTCCATAAGCATTACCATTGTTGGGAGGATATGGCTTATAATTGTTGTTACCAAAATTATTCCTATAAGCATTGTTGCCAAAATTGTTATTTCTTATGAAGTTCACATCAACTTTCTCTTCTTGAGCAACCAAAGAGGCTAAAGGAACATTATTTGGATCAATATGGGCTTTCACATTCACAAGCATAGACATAATAATATCAATCTTATCACTCAAGGAGGAAGTTTCCTCAATAGAATTTACCTTCCTACCTTGTGGAGCTCTCTTGGTATGCCATTCAGAATAATTAACCATCATATTGTCAAGAAGTTTTGTTGCAGCACCTAAAGTGATGGTCATAAAGGTACCTCTAGCAGCAGAATCCAATAGGTTCCTTGAAGAAAAGTTCAATCCTTCATAAAAAGTTTGGATGATCATCCAAGCAGTCAATCCATGAGTGGGACAATTCTTAACCAAAGATTTCATTCTTTCCCAAGCTTGAGCAACATGCTCATTATCAAGTTGTTTAAACTTCATTATTTCACTTCTCATAGATATAATCTTAGCAGGAGGATAGTATTTTCCAATGAAAGCATCTTTGCACTTAGTCCAAGAATCAATACGGTTCCTAGTTAAGGAGTTCAACCATTCTTTAGATTTTCCTCTCAAAGAGAAATGAAACAATTTCAGCTTAATAATATCACCATCTATATCCCTATGTTTTTGCATCTCACAAAGTTCAACAAAGTTATTTAGATGGGAAGCAGCATCTTCATTACGAATACCAGAAAATTGTTCTCTCATAACAAGATTGAGTAAAGCAGGTTTTATCTCAAAGAAAGTATCTTCAGGAACAGGTGAGCAATAGGTGTGCTCATAAAATCATTGTTGTTGGTGCTAGTGAAGTCATACAACTTAGTGTTTTCAAGAGTAGTCATTTTTTGTGTTTTTAAATAAGAAAGCAAACTAGTAAAACTAATTTTTTTGTGTTTTTGATAAAGAAACAAGCAAACAAAGCAAAAAGAAACCAAACAAAACAAAAATAACAAAGTAAAGAGATTGGTTATGAGGGACTCCCCTTGTGAAGATGTCCTTGACTCCCCGGCAACGGCGCCAAAAAAATACTTGATGGCTCGGTGTTGATGTCGAGCTTGTTGGGAACCCCAAGAGGAAGGTATGATGAGCACAACAGCAAGTTTCCCTCAGTTATGAAACCAAGGTTTAATTGAACCAGTAGGAGCAAGGAAAAATCCCAAAGGTGTTGCTAGTTGAGCCTTGGCAGGGCACACTACTAGTGCTAGTAGCAGCGTGGAGACCTGCACAACACAACCGCAGAACTTTGTCCCCAACTTGCGATGAGGTTGTCAATCTCACCATGTTTTGAAGAAAACAAAGGATTAAGCGTATCGAATGGAAGGAAATAAAAGTTTGCAGAAAGTAAACACAAAGCAGTAACAGATTGTAGATTGTATGTAAATAAAAAGACCGGGATCCATAGTTCACTAGAGGTGGCTCTCCTTATATAGATAACATGCTGGGTGAACAAATTACAGCGGGGCAATTGACAAACATCGAGAAAGCAATATCTGCATATACTAATCATCTTGACTCCTTTGAGATTCGATTGGGTATTACAACATTATACATAGACCGCCATCCAACTGCATCTATGACTAATAATCCACCTTCAGGTTATCATCCGAACCCCCTCCAGTATTAAGTTGCAAGCAACAGATTGTTGCTTTATGAACTGCGTGTAAAGTAAACAGTACGATTGTTCTATGAACAAAGGATTGTTGTTTTCTCCCTAGTAGCAACAACACATCTAGTACCTTAGAGATTTCTGTCACTTCCCCAAATTACCAGAGGAATAAACCCACTATCGAGCATAAATACTAACTCTTCGAGTTGCTAGCATCTACTTGGCCAAGATAGCTACTAACAACGGAAAGCATGCAAGATCACAAATAACAAAGACATGATACAATCAATAATCAATCTGAAATAGCATCTCAATATCCATCGGATCCCCGCAAACACAACATGCAGAATTACAAATAGATGATCTTGATCATGAACCGAGCTCACAAGATCTAAACATGAAAGCACAAAGGAGGAGAACCAGCCATCTAGGTACTACATGGATCCATAGTCCAAGGATGAACTACTCACGCATCACACCGGAGGCTTGCATGGTGATGAAGAAGGCCTCCAGGGTGAATTCCCCTCTCTGGCAGGGTGCTAGGAAGAGCTTCAGATCCCTCCCGATCTAGGGATGGAGATGAAGGCGGCTACAGACTCTTTCATGGATTTTTTGATCGGGTACTTAGGGTTTTTGTCCCGAGGGCAATATATAGGCGGAAGGAGAGGCCGAGGGGGTGCTGGAGGTGGCCAGACTACCCCCTGGGGCGGGCGAGGCTGGGCCGCACGGCCAGGTGGTGTGGTGGCCCCCTGGCCCCTCTCCGTCTCGTACTCTGGCATCCGATGACTTCCGGAAAAATAGGCACTTTGGCTTTTGTCCCGTCCAATTCCAAGAATATTTATTTTCTGACTTTGCTAGAACCAAAACAGCAGAAAATAGGCAGCTGGCACTGTGGCTCTTGTTAATAGGTTAGTCCAAGAAATCAAAAGAGAAGTACTCCAAAGTGTGGACAAAACACAAGAAAGTGGATAAAACCAAGCATGGAACATCAAAAATTATAGATACATTTGCAATGTATCAGTGTTCTTCTAATTAACGACAGCAAGAGACATTGCATGTCTGTTCTTTTCACAAACCACATATGGAACCACCATTGTCATTGAAATGTGTATTCTTTCATTAACCACATCTAGAGTCATTTCATGACTATACTTTTCATAGACCACATATGGATCCGCCAGTGTCATTGCATGTCTATTCTCTTCACATACCACATATGGATCCACCATTGCCATTGCATGTGTGTTATTTTCATTAACCACATATGGATCCACTAGTGTCATTGCATCCACTAGTGTCATTACATGTGTGCTCTTCCCATTAACCACATCTAGAGTCACTGGATGTATGTTCTATTCACAAACCACATATGGATCCACTAGTGTCATTGAAATGTGTGTTCTTTTCAGAGACCATACATGGATCCACCAATGTCATTGCATATGGATCCACCAGAGTTCATTGCATGTGTGTTCTTTTCAGAATCCACCTATGGATCCACCAGTGTCATTGCATGTGTGTTCACATTAACCACAACTAGAGTCATTGCATGTGTGTTATTTTCACAATCCACCTATGGAACCACCAGTGTCATTGCATGTGTGTTCTTCTCATTAACCACAGGTAGAGTCATTGCATGTGTGTTCTTTTCACAGACCACATATGGATCCACCAGTGTCATTGCATGTGTGTTCTTTTCAGAGACCACATATGGATCCACCAGTGTCATTGCATGTGTGTTATTTTCACAATCCACCTATGGATCCACTAGAGTCATTGCATGTGTGTTCTTTTCATTAACCACAGCTAGAGTCATTGCATGTGTGTTCTTTTCAGAAACCACATATGGAACCACCATTGTCATTGAAATGCCACATCTAGTGCCATTGCATGTGTGTTCTTTTCACAGACCACATATGGATCCACCAGAGTCATCGCATGTCTGCTCTTTTCAGAGACCACATATGTACCCACCAGTGTCATTGCATGTGTGTTCTTCTCATTAACCACAGCTAGAGTCATTGCATGTGAGTTCTTTTCACAAACGACATATGGAACCACCATTGTCATGGAAATGTGTGTTCTTTTCAAAAACCACAGCTAGAGTCATTGCGTGTGTGTTCTTTTCGCAAACCACATATGGAACCACCATATTCATTGAAATGTGTATTCTTTAATTAACCACATCTAGTATCATCGCATGTGTGTTCTTTTCACATACCACATATGGATCCACTAGAGTCATTCCATGTGTGTTCTTTTCACAATCCACCTATGGACCCACCAGTGTCATTGCATGTGTGTTCTTCTCATTAACGATAGCTAGAGTCATTGCATGTCTGTTCTTTTCACAAACCACATATGGAACCACCATTGTCATTGAAATGTGTATCCTTTCATTAACCACATCTAGAGTCATTTCATGACTATACTTTTCACAGACCACATATGGATCTGCCAGTATCATTGCATGTCTATTCTCTTCATAGACCACATATGGATCCACCATTGTCATTGCATGTGTGTTATTTTCATTAACCACAGATGGATCCACTAGTGTCATTGCATCCACTAGTGTCATTGCAGGTGTGCTCTTCCCATTAACCACATCTAGAGTCACTTGATGTATGTTCTTTTCAGAAACCACATATGGATCCACTAGTGTCATTGAAATTGTGTTCTTTTAAGAGACCATACATGGATCCACCAATGTCATTGCATATGGATCCACCAGAGTTCATAGCATGTGTGTTCTTTTCAAAATCCACCTATGGATCCACCGGTGTCATTGCATGTGTGTTCTTCTCATTAACCACAACTATAGTCATTGCATGTGTGTTCTTTTCACAATCCACCTATGGAACCACCAATGTCATTGCATGTGTGTTCTTCTCATTAACCACATGTAGAGTCATTGCATGTGTGTTCTTTTCACATACCACATATGGATCCACCAGTGTCATTGCATGTGTGTTCTTTTCAGAGACCACATATGGATCCACCAGTGTCATTGCATGTGTGTTCTTTGCACAATCCACCTATGGATCCACTAGAGTCATTGCATGTGTGTTCTTTTCATTAACCACAGCTAGAGTCATTGCATGTGTGTTCTTTTCAGAAACCACATATGGAACCACCATTGTCATTGAAATGTGTATTCTTTTCACAAACCACATCTAGTGTCATTGCATGTGTGTTCTTTTCACAGACCACATATTGATCCACCAGAGTCATTGCATGTCTGTTCTTTTTAGAGACCACATATGGACCCACCAGTGTCATTGCATGTGTGCTCTTCTCATTAACCACAACTAGAGTCAGTGCATGTGTGTTCTTTTCACAAACGACATGTGGAACCACAATTGTCATTGAATGTGTGTTCTTGTCATCAACCACAGCTAGAGTCATTGCATGTGTGTTCTTCGCAAAAACCACATATGGAACCACCATTGTCATTGAAATGTGTATTATTTCATTAACCATATCTAGTGTCATTGCATGGGTGTTCTCTTCATAGAGCACATATGGATCCACCAGAGTGATTGCATGTCTGTTCTTTTCCGAGACCACATATGGATCCAACAGTGTCATTGCATGTGTGTTCTTATTATTAACAACAACTAGAGTCATTGCATGTGTGTAATTTTCACAATCCACCTATGGATCCACCAGTGTCATTGCATGTGTGTTCTTTTCATTAACCACAACGTCATTGCATGTGTGTTATTTTCAGTAACCACATATGGATCCACTAGTGTCATTGCATGTGTTTCCTTCTCATTAACCACAGCTAGAGTCACTAGATGTGTGTTATTTTCATTAAGCACATATGGATCCACCATTGTCATTGAAATGTGTATTATTTTCAACGACAGCCGTTGGCCACAAACAACCAAGACGAAGAGTGATGAACCACAAGTATAGGGGGTGTATCGCAGTATTTTCGATAAGTAAGAGTGTCGAACCCAATGAGGAGCAGAAGGTGCTGGCTAGTGGTATGGATCAGGAATTCTCTGCAAATACTTTGCAAACGGATTTTTAGGGGTTTTCGATAAACCAAGTAAACAAAGTACGAGTAAATAAAAGACAGTAAGAATGAATGCAGCAAGTGGCCCAATTCTTTATGCAGCAAAGGACAAGCCGATTGTATATCTATAGATGACCAAACGTTCTCGAGGACACATGGGAAGACTGTCAAGTGCTTTCGCTTCATATAGTCAATTAATCTTCTTTAGCTTGCTAAGTGTTGTGTGGGTGAACCTGTGCTAATGTACCGCCCCATCCAAGACTAAATACATACTTGTGATTAAACCCCCTTGCAAACATCCGTAAGTACAAGAAAGTAATTAAGGTAGAAACCTAACCACAGCTTTAAACTCTAAGACCCTTATGTCCCTTATGCAATGGTTTCCTAACGGGGGTTCAAGTTTCTGTCACTCCGGAAACCCCTATGATTAGTAGCCAAATACACAATGCATTCCCCTAGGCCCATATAGGTGAAGTGTCATGTAGTCGACGTTCACATGACACCACTAGAAGAAGTACACCACAACTTAAATAACAATCTATTGAATCTTTCTCAACACAACTCCACTACTAACAACAAGACTTCTCCCATGTCCTCAAGAACAAAACGAACTACTCACAAGACATCATATGGATCATGATCAGAGATGAAATAATGATGAATAACAATCTGAACATAAACAATAATTCAATGGTTCACTCAATAGCATCAACTACAAAGAGTAATCAACACCGGGAAAGTTTCCCCTAAGAACTAATGCAAGATTCAACCAATTGTTACAGCAATATGGAGATGGTGATGAGGGTGCTGATGGTGATGATGGTGGTGGTGATGATGATGATGATCCCGATGAAATCCAGCTTGATGGTGGTGTTGATGGCGACGATCTCCCCTCTCCGGGAAGGAATTCCCCCGGCAGAAATCTGTCTGCCAGAGAGATCTTTCTCTCTCGGTGTTTTCCGCCCTGCAGAGGCAGCAGAATCTTTCTGTGGTCGCTCCTCGAGTCTTAGGGTTTCGTGGGGATAATATACGCCAGAGGGGAGAGGCTGGAGTGGGCCCCCTGTGGCCCACCTCCACTCCATCTTCTGGCATCCTGAGTCTTCTGGAAAAATAGAATTTTCCGTATATTTTCATGGATTTTCTGATCTTCATGAATTTTTCCTCCAAACAGCACCTTTTCCATCAGAATCCCGACTGCAGCGGTCCATGCTCCAAAAGTCATCAACCATGCAAAAACAGATGAAATAACATAAGTATCACCTCTCAATACGAAATATATCAATGAATAATAGTGAATTAAGACATAGAATAGTGATGCAAAATGGACGTATCAACTCCCCCAAGCTTAGACTTCGCTTGTCCCCAAGCGAAACTGAGCTCAATAAACATGACCTCAGGTTTATGGAGTGAAGAGTCGATAAAAGAATATGGACAAGAAGCATCACATTCATCAAATACATAGGTCATAATAAAGGACAACTCACTATTATATAACTCAACTTGTAATGAGTAAAGGAAACACAATAAAGATACATAAAGTGAATCATAATTGGTAATGGCAAACTTAGCTCTTGGTCGAAGAATAGTTGATAATTTGCTGGAGTTCACAAATAGCTAGTTTTTTCAAAGAAATCTTTCAAAGTAGTAAACATCAAGATAAGAGCAACGTGCAAAGCAAGGAACATAAGAAACATGAATGCATAAATCATCATATGAATGAATGAAACACATCAACTCAAAATACTTGTTGAGATAGAAGGGAATAGGTTTACTGAGTCAACTACAAACTAAAAGAAAGGCCCTTCAAAGAAGGAAGCAGGGATTGCAAGTCTCATAAAGAGCTCCCAAAAATTATGATACTTACTAGCTTTCAGCTCTCATTACCCCTATCATAGGCATCTTTAGGTGATTAAGGTGAAAGTGAGGTCCAATCTGAGTTATATGCTTGACAGACTATAAACTGAAAGTCCCAAGTCTCTTGAGTACGAGGGTCGCTCCTCATGCTACTCAACTTTAGTTACCGATAAGTTCTTGTCATCGTAAGTATGTGCGTATCATTGAGAACCGCCAATGGGGTACCCCTTGCCCGATGATACGGAAGAATCCCCATATCAAAATGACAAGGCAAGCAGACAATGAGTATCTCAGCAATCTTCTTATTTACCATGGGAAAATGGTGCTTTTTTCTCTCTTTCCTCTTTTCATAGTATCTTAACTACAGAATACTAGACTTATGAGCAAATCAAGAAAGAAGGATGATGAAATTATTTTTCTCTCGAGTACTTCTATCTTTTTCTTTTCAACTCTCAAGGTGTTGCTACTGAACGATCCAAGTTTGCCAAAACCAACTAAATTAACTCAATGATCCCAAAGTGATACCAATACTAACAACAAGATCAATCATATAACCACAAATTGAAAACTAACATAGGCTATGCAAAAGGGTGAATGATAGAACTTCTCATTAATATTCCCTAACGGCAACTCACACCAAGGGATACATATCTCACAAGAGAGGGGACACTTCCATAATGCAAACCATACTACACAATAACTCCTCTATTCATGATATGACTCTACTAATAAGGTAAAAAGATAGAAGATAGTGATATGATACCGCGGCACTCCCCCAAGCTTGGAGCAAACCAAGGGGATGCCAAACCTGATGACGAATTACTCCTTCGGTGGTGGTGGTAATATTTTCTTAGTTGACGTGAGGTAATCTTTCAGCACCTTGCGAAACCTATTATTCTCCCATTGAAGCATGTCCACCTTCCTCTGCAAGTCTCGGTACTTATCACAGAACTCCTTAGTGACTCGTAGGGCTTCCGTTGATGTAGGGCAAGTAACAAAAGGTACCAGCCCCTGCTTCGGGTCTTGGAGGTCTTCCTCCATAGGCTCCTTCCCTTTAGCCTTGGCGGACACCATTGTGATTCTGAGCTTTCAAAGAGTATGTCCTGGCAGAAACAGATCGAAACAGAAACACGATTAAAACACGATATAGGAACCTCGGGGGATCCAGGGGGGTTATATATTACGATGTTTCATATTAAAAGGAAGGTACTGGGAGAAAACGAGTCAGAGGCGGAGTCCGGAGTGGCTACACCACCGGGTGGCGCGGCCAGGGGTGGGCCCGCGCCACAGGGTGGTGTGAGCCACCCTGGCTCCGTTTCTGTCTCTTTTTCGCTTCGTAGATTTCCTTCTTGACTGAAAACTGCAAAAATATAGTTGGATTGTATTTTCGCGGAACTTTTCTTACCAGAACCGTTTCCTATTTGAACACGGACTCTGTAGGTCTCTGAATTTGGTATTTAGTGGATCCTTCCAGAGTCACCACTTGAATATCATCGATATCTTCATCTTCATACACTTATTACTTGAGTCATAAAACCCTTCTCTTTCTTATTACACCATTATCTCCACTTCCTAGAAATTTCTTTCACACAAAACTTCACACAGTTCTCATTAGCAACATTAGTTAAAGTGAAGTGATAAAAACCTTTTGAGTCCAACTTCAACTGAAAACCATCAAAACAAAAGCTACTGTAGCAACTCCTTCCGAAAACCCAAAAAGAATTCAAAAAGGAAATTGAATAAAGAAGCAAATGCAAGAGTGGCAAAATCTGTCAAAACAGACCAGAAGGTAAAGATCAATTTTTTCGAAAATCTTATGTTGCTCAAATCAAAAAGTTTAAAACTAATGAAAGTTAAATAACAACCTGGGGCATAAGCACAAAAAATTACAGCTCAATCCGACAGACAGAGATCTCTCATGAATTTTTACGGTGAAGCACAAAAATCTGTTTCGGGACAGCAACTTCCCCAAATATTACTTCTCTCTCATTAGAGGTTGATCTTGACACAAAAACCAAACAAAACGGATAAGGAGCGGTTATTACCGAAGTAATAACTTCCAAGACTCAAATAAACAAAAACAAACTGAAAGCAAAAACAAATTGGGTTGTCTCCCATAAAGCTCTTTCTTTATAGCCATTAAGATGGGCATGATAATTTTGAAGAAACTCTAATAGGGATATGAATTGAAGTGAAAGAGAGCAATAAGAAGCAAAAACACACACACATTTAAGTCTAACCCACTTCCTATGCAAGGGAATTTTGTAAGCAAACAAGTTATTAAAACCACAGGCAACTTGCATGTAACTACCTCGGTGAATTACGCTCTTAGTTACATGCCTGGATGAGCGAAAGTGGTTAAAATAGTACGGTGGGGCCCGGGGCCACTCACGGTAGACCTTTCAGCCGTCCTAACCACTTTTAGAACATCAGGACAAGAACGAGCGGCGTAATCGGCAGGCGAAGGGATCAACTACATACACAAATGAGTATGTATGCAAGACACATACAACAGTCCTCAAAGCCATTCCATCTAAAAGAAATAGAAATATTGCAACGCCATATGGCAAGATTCAAATATCCTAGATAGAGATAATATTTTAGGATAGCTCCTCATACATCAAACATCAGAGTATCAGGCGGAAGCGGAAACAAGATCCGAGTACAGATAAGAAGCAAATCGGCATAAGATGCCACATAAATAAACACATCCCGCCCACAGATCTCACGGATCCCCGTTCCCGGAATCTCTACACCGAGTGATCGTTTCCAACATCATCCGTCTCCTCCACCCAGTATCCATCTTGCGAGTACACTTGTTCATCTGAATCAAACAATTTATCGTGTGAGACCCTAGGGGTACTCAGCAAGTCTTTATGCCTCTAAAGGGGACACAACCTGGGGTGACGCAATTGCAGCAAAAGATAATAACTAACAAGTCTATAGATACTCGCTACCCATCCGCCTAACCAATGATAGACGGATGTTCGTTAATTAGAAACAATAGGTATAACAATATAATCAACAGATCCATCCTCCTTCTCGCTTACCAACGAGAAAGCGGATGAACAACCCCCCCCCCCCCCCATCCGTTGGCAGTTTTATTAACCATTCCATGAGTATTACACTATTTCCTAGTTAGGTACTTAGTCAATTTAAAAGCGATACTTTAGTTAGACTTGTCTATGATCGAGAAACTGTGCTCCAAGTCGTCCATAACTGCGGACACGGCTTTCAGAAAGATTTACCCTGCAGGGGTGCACGAATAGCAACACACACTCGATCAACCTCGGAAAAACCAAATCAAAACCCAACGAGGCATTCACGACAAAGCGATCACAGGATTCAGAAATATTTTAGGGGGCCACCCCATTAAGCTACCCGCAACGAAGTTGGCCGGCTCCGAGACGGACCCATGGTTTGCGCCAATGGCTGTAAACGACTGGGAACCCGAAAATGTGACTGGGCTTGTCGATACCGCGAAAACACTCTGCATCCAAAACAGTACAGGTGCTCAACGCACAATCTTAAATAAAACAGTAAAGCATGGCATAAGTACAGGATAGTAATAAAGCCCCAAACTACTTTGTGGCCCCAAGAAATAGAAATGAATCAAGCTCTGGCTTAGGGGGGTCCATAAGGCCTCCCGGATGTGGATAGTGTGAATAGTCAAGGAACAGGAATCAAGTACTCAGGGTCCTACGGGACACAGGTGAGCATGAAAAACCAAATAGCAGATATTGCTCACCGGTGCCTCTTTCATTAGTTATCCCATTACTACTCAGGTTAAATTGTTTAGGTACCTCGTTATCCATCAGACACTCACATACCCTACACATGCTTTTCTACCACTCGCATGGCTCAAACAACTCTTGTAGTAATGGCTCATGGGATGGAGGAACAAGCTTCGGTGGGGTTTAAAAGTAAAGGCTATGCAGTACTTGGGATTCAATTTAATGCAATCATGACTCAATGATGCAAGAATAAGATAGAGGCAATAGGTACTATATGTACACAAGCATGTGGTAGTGCTTGCCTAGCAGCTCAGTTGACGCGAGAGATGGATCTGGGTAGAACTCCTGTGATTCCTGATAATTCTCCTGTTGGGCGTCTATTGGAAGAAGAACCAAACAAACAAGGGCCAACATAAATAAAGTGCAAAAGCATATGAATTAAAATGCGACAAGCAAACAAGCATGCCATGATGAATTATGCACAATTTACATGGCATTAAAGTAGCATGGCATGGGTGAGGTGTGGGGACAAGAATAATTCATTCTAGTATTTATTTGGTCAAGTTTTATTGCCATAAACAGTTTTGATTTTTAAATATGGCATGATGCATGCTTCAATTCAGAACAAGGAATGCATAGATAGAATGGGCTCGTCGCACTGATCGATTTAGACATATTATTTGTCAAATTTGGGGTTATAGAATTAAAGTTATTAATTTATTAAGAAAAGGGCATTTTATTTGTAATTTTAATCATCTCGAAATTTTAAAGTGGTCAAACAACATTTTGAATGGCATATTTGAATTCCTCACATTTTTCTGATTCAAAAACATATATTATAAGTATTATTTGGATTTATAATTTAAAAGTTATTTTAAAACAGATTTGAATTTGTATTTAAACATTTTCTGAAAAAGTTAAATCAAAACAGATAACAGGAAAACTTTTGTTACCTAGCCCTACTCCAGCCCTAGTCACAGACAGGTGGGCCAGAGCTGACTGGACGAACTGGCGCGGCGAAAACTTTTTACACCGCGGGCTGGGCTAGCCCATGCGGTTGACAGATGGGGCCAGCGGGCTTGCAGGCCCACACGACAGCGAGCGAACCAGGGGGTGACACTTGGGGGATCTAGGGGCTGCGGGTTGAGGTTTACAAAAACCTTGGGGCCTTTTAGCAAAATGGCCACGGGAGGCTGACAGGTGGGGTCGGAGGGGAGCGCGGGTTGAGCAGAGAAAAAGTGTGGGGGTTATTTGCAAAGTGACCACGACCCACTATAGATCTTCCTCTGTCGAACTGACGACTGACGGAAAACAGCGCGCGGTGACAAAGCGCACGGCGCGGGGGATCGAACCCGCGACGCGGGGCGCGCGCGCAGAGGGCGGAGCCACTGCGGTAGGTGTGGGGGTGTTGACAGGAGGAGGCTAGGCGGCTAGATGAGGCGCGATGCGGCGCGGGGACGCGTAGAAGCTTGCGCTCGCCGGCGCACCGAGAGTGCTCGATGAAACGCACGGCGCTACCAGGCAACGGATCAGCACATGGGGGTGTCTGGGAGGTTAAGGCGCTCACCGGGGGTGTGTCGAAGGTGTTGGCGCGGCCGGGGAAGCAGCGGAGCAGCGGGGAAGCTGGCGGCCGGAGCTAGGGTTTTGCGCGTCGGCGTCGCGGTACTGCGGCAGAGGTGGAGCTTCTCCTCCTCGCTGGCGTGCTCCGGGTGATGCAGAGGACGGCTACGGACTTCCCCGACAACCACGACTACACGCCCGCCTCCTCGATCTGTAGGTGGACGGCGACACCGAAAGCGGCGGCCGGAGTTGGAGAAGAAGGGGAACGGGGTAGCTGGGGAGGAGAGGGGAGGAAGGGCAGTCCCTGGTTGGATCTGGGCGAGAGCGAGGAGACGTGGGGAAAGAGATAAAGGCGAGGAAGAGAGATGAGGATGCCGTGGGGGATCGGAGAAGCGAAAAGGTGACTCAGCCACCTTTTCTTCCCTCTCTCTCACGTGCTCGAGCTGGGGCTCGGCCTGGTGTGGCTGCAGGTGGGGACGGCGGGGCTGAGAGGCTGGCTCGGTGGGACAGGCCTGGCAGCGAGAGAGGAAGAAGGAGAGGGGAGGCTCGGGTGTAGCTAGGGCTAGCCTCGGCTAGGGTTAGGTTAGAGGGGGTGGGGTGGCTCGCATGGGTAGAGAGGGCTAGGTGGGGCCCTGCTGGCAGAGAGTGATAGGTGTGCCTCGGCATGGGGAGAGGAGGGAGGTCAGGTGAGGGTTAGGGTAAGGGGTTAGGGTTTGGATTAGAACTAGGTTAGAGAGAGGAGGTTAGAGAGGGGTTAGGGTTTTACTAGAGTATGATCCACAAGATACCACAAGTATGTGGTGATGGCATGGAGAGTGAGAAGTGAGAAAAAGTGGTGAGAGGGTTTTTGTGATGAGCCAACAAAATAAGGCATGAAATGAAGGAGATGGTGGGTTTATGGAAAAAAATGATCCCACATGATCATGCCTAGATGGGTGCTGGATAAAGATTTTATGGTAAGCAAAAGAATAGAGCTAACATGAATTAAGTCTCAAGGAACCAAGCTACACTCACAAGTCCAAGTAAAACCCAAACAAAATAGAATGGTGGGGATTTGCATGGCCCATGCATGGGCATTAATTGCCATGGTCTTATTCCTGTGAAAACAATAATAATGCATCATGGCATTATACACATGCATCCCAAAATATGGAGTGATGCCAAACTAAAGGAAAAATATAATTGGATTCATCCCAACCCACATGATCTAGAATAAATGCCAAAAGAAAATAAAGGCTCATGGTTATATAAGGATGGTGGAATTATAAGGTGGTGAAAAGAAAGGTGGTGGAGTGGAATAAAAGATATGCCCCCAACTCAATTTGGGCATCAAGCATTTATCAAGAACCAAATACCATATATCAAGAGCCAAAAACAATTGCTAATGCATATGAGAGAAGAACCAAAAGGAAAGGGTTTTTATATGATGCTCAAATGCAAGGTGGCATGATGACATGAGCATGATATAATTATTATGCAAAAATTATAAGTAGGAACTAGCCATTATATTACTATACCATGTAGCATTACATATGTTAGACAGATGGGATGCTACATTGCATAAGAAGGCAAAAGAAGTGCAACATAAAAACTTTCAGCATAAAACGAGGAAACTTGATATTATTGAGATGCATATGAACACTTTTCCCTCTCATAATAACATTCAGTATCATGCATAAACTTAACAATATAGCTATCACAAGGACTATCATAGCAATGATCACTTATTCTAACAGAAAACACGGGAATACTAGCTCTCATAACACTACTTTGTGAAACAATACTAGAGGTATCCTTACAAAGGATGGGGTGTCCCTCTTCCTCATACTTAGTGACAAAGTTTTTCACATTTGCTACAGTAGGTTCATCAACCATTTGTTCATCAGGTTCAACAACTTTATTCATACTTTTATCTACCATACTAGCCATCATAGAATGTTCCTTTACCTTAACTAGGAAAGGCATTTTCTCAATATAAGGTTTAGGTAAAACATGACTAGCAGTATAAACTTCAGTATTTCTTGCAGGAACACTCTTAGCAACATCTTTATAAGGTTCATGATACTTATTCCACTTCTTTTTAGGCACTTCAATGTAGGAAGCAAAAGCCTTAAAATAAGAAGCAATAGCTTGAGAGTCTAGACCATAAGCATTTTTAATATTTTGAAAGTCATCAGTTCCCATAAAAGATTCAGTGCATTCATAATCATAATTTATACTTGACTTTCTACCTTTGTCATTCTCCCAAGCTTCAGCATTGTCTTGAATACGATCTAGAAGGTCCCATTTAGCTTCTTATTCCATGCGAGTGAATGATCCAGCACAAGAAGCATCCAATAAATCTTTATCATGTAGAGGGAGCCTTGCATAAAAGTTGTTGATAATAATATTGTTGGGGAGCTCATGAATGGGACATTTGAGCATTAGTAACTTCAATCTCCCCCAAGCTTGAGTTGTACTCTCTCCATCAAGAGGCCAAAAGTTGTATATTTGATTCCGATCTTTATGAATCTCACTAGGAGGATAAAACTTTGAATAAAAGAGAGGCACTATTTCCTCCCATTCCAGAGCTTGACCATTCTTCAGCAGCTTATACCATTCCTTAGCTCTTCCTTTCAGTGATAATGAGAATAACTTCTTAACTTGATCTGTAGTAATACCTGCACACTTGAACAACCCGCATAATTCGTGTATAAAGAGTAAATGATCACCAGGATGGACAATTCCATCCCCAACATAGTAGTTATCCATAACACGATCAATAATTCTTGTAGGTATTTTTAAAACATCATTCTCAGCAGGTGGTGGCTTATCTACTACCTTAGCAGTGGTAGTAGCATTACCAAATAAGAAACTCAGCGAATTATCCATAACGAAAATAAAGCAACTAGCAGAAGTAAACAATACTCACAGTAGAAGTTTCCTTTACCAGTTCCACTCTCCAATAGCGCTTCACTCCCCGGCAACGGTGCCAGAAAATAGTCTTGATGACCCACAAGTATAGGGGGTGTATCGTAGTATTTTCGATAAGTAAGAGTGTCGAACCCAACGAGGAGCAGAAGGTGCTGGCTAGTGGTATGGATCAGGAATTCTCTGCAAATACTTTGCAAACGGATTTTTAGGGGTTTTCGATAAACCAAGTAAACAAAGTACGAGTAAATAAAAGACAGTAAGAATGAATGCAGCAAGTGGCCCAATTCTTTATGCAGCAAAGGACAAGCCGGTTGTATATCTATAGATGACCAAACATTCTCGAGGACACATGGGAAGACTGTCAAGTGCTTTCGCTTCATATAGTGAATTAATCTTCTTTAGCTTGCTAAGTGTTGTGTGGGTGAACCTGTGCTAATGTACCGCCCCATCCAAGACTAAATACATACTTGTGATTAAACCCCCTTGCAAACATCCGTAAGTACAAGAAAGTAATTAAGGTAGAAACCTAACCACAGCTTTAAACTCTAAGACCCTTACGTCCCTTATGCAATGGTTTCCTAACGGGGGTTCAAGTTTCTGTCACTCCGGAAACCCCTACGATTAGTAGCCAAATACACAATGCATTCCCCTAGGCCCATATAGGTGAAGTGTCATGTTGTCGACGCTCACATGACACCACTAGAAGAAGTACACCACAACTTAAATAACAATCTATTGAATCTTTCTCAACGCAACTCCACTACTAACAACAAGACTTCTCCCATGTCCTTAAGAACAAAACGAACTACTCACAAGACATCATATGGATCATGATCAGAGATGAAATAATGATGTATAACAATCTGAACATAAACAATAATTCAATGGTTCACTCAATAGCATCAATTACAAAGAGTAATCAACACCGGGAAAGTTTCCCCTAAGAACTAATGCAAGATTCAACCAATTGTTACAGCAATATGGAGATGGTGATGAGGGTGCTGATGGTGATGATGGTGGTGATGATGATGATGATCCCGATGAAGTCCAGCTTGATGGTGGTGTTGATGGCGACGATCTCCCCTCTCCGGGAAGGAATTCCCCCGGCAGAAATCTGTCTGCCGGAGAGATTTTTCTCTCTCGGTGTTTTCCGCCCGCAGAGGTGGCGGAATCTTTCTATGGTGGCTCCCCGAGTTTTACGGTTTCGTGGGGATAATATACGCCATAGGGGAGAGGCTGGAGTGGGCCAGGGCGGCCACACCACTCCCTGGCGCGGCCTAGGCCTACCCGCGCCATGGGGTGGTGTGGGCCCCATGTGGCCCACCTCCACTCCATATTCTGGCATCCTGAGTCTTCTGGAAAAATAGAATTTTCCGTATATTTTCTAGGATTTTCTGATCTTCGTGAATTTTGCCTCCAAACAGCACCTTTTCCATCAGAATCCTGACTGCAGCGGTCCATGCTCCAAAAGTCATCAACCATGCAAAAACAGATGAAATAACATAAGTATCACCTCTCAATACGAAATATATCAATGAATAATAGTGAATTAAGACATAGAATAGTGATGCAAAATGGACGTATCACAGAGCTAACCAGCAACTGCTCTGGGCTTCTAGAAGACTCGATCCCTGATTGTTAGGCGTCGTTGGATCGGGGTGCGTGGATGATAAGGATGTCCTTCGTCAGGGCGATCCTCGAGAAGTCTGTTCTACGAACTGATTGGTAGTGGCAACCACACTAGTCCTACATCCGTGCCCTTATCCCCTTAACCTCGGGGCCAAAGCTCAGATCGTGTTCCTTCATCACCATGGAGAGGGAGAGGCCCAAACTCATCTTGCACGAGGCTCAGATGTTCGCCCACTATGACATACTCGCGCTGCCATTCGCGAGGCTTCTGGCCGGCTTCGAGCTCAGCTATGTCAGGGTTCCTGTCGTGCCCCTCTTGCGCGACAACGTGTTGGCGAGGCAGATCGAGGAGCGCCGCCACCAGTTGCCGGAGCGGAAGAGGGCAATGACACGGTACTCGTGCACGAGTGCGTACTGGCTAAAGTTGTTCAAGAAGGAGCGGGTTGTGTTGATTGAGCTGTGCAGAACCCACCGGCGGGAGATCCACCCAGATCCGCGCAACCCCAAAGCGAGGCAGTGCTTCTGGGCAGTGCCTAGGCGTATGACCTCCACCGTTATCGATGCGACGCGCCGTGAAGAATCCATGAGGAGAAACACTGCCGGGAACGTCGGCATCGATTCCGATAGGGAGGAGGCTGGCGGCGACGCGGACAACATCGTCGATGATGGAGACTGCGGGAGCGTCATAGTTGATTAGGGCCACTTAAGCATAAATTAAATCTACGTACGGTATCTTAATGCCCTCTTTGGATCTGGGTCACTTGAGTCATAGTCGATTATCGTCATAATCTATATATGTTGGCCATGTTTTAGTTGTCTTTGTCTTTGAAACTAGTTGAAACTCGTCTGATCCTGAAAATAAAGTTCGCGCGTTCCTGGCATATCGGATGGGACAATACGATGACTCTGCTCCCAGCACTTGATGGCACATCCATAATTTGGAGTGTGCCAGAGGAGAAGGGGTCGAGCGTGTTGTAATAGTGTACTACTCTTGTCCAGATATAACTGACTTAGCCTTTTTAGATATTTAAATGTGTCTATACCCAAAACATGTCTAGACACATGTTTTAGGTTTCTCTGTCTTTCAAACTAATCAAAAGTTATCAAATTCGGAACAAACAAAGTCATTGCATTCACATCTGATGGGACAATACGCTAGCCCACGCTGCATTAAGCAACAGTTGATGAGGATAAAAAATGATAAAATGGCAAATAAAACAATTTTTAAGCTTACCTTTCATCTGGAGAATCGTACAAAGATGAAATTGGCAGGGATTTATTAATTCTCCTGTAGTTAGCCGAAAGATCCTCAAGAACATCCTCAATCACCCCTACAACTTCTTCATATTCTAATACACCTCCATTATTTGCCCTTTCCTCCCTGTTCCGCTTACCCTTTTGTTTCTTTTCCACCTCCACTTCTTCATAAATTGGCTGCTTACGTACGTTTTGCTCCGAGTGCTCATCACCGTTTTCCTCCACCTGCTGCACTTCCTCAAGTTCTTCGTCTTCGCGCTGCTCTTCCTCTAGTTCTGGCTGAGAAGCCTCATTTTCTGCCACCGGGGTGTGAACGGGGACAAGATCTTGTGTAATTGGGTTTTTGCACAACCTCTTGATATGGCCGAATCCGCCACAATGTTTGCATTTCCTTTTCCTAGCTCCCAGCCTTGAACCTTTATTGGTGGAGGATTCGATCCTTAGCTTTCTAGGCCTCCCAGGTGGCCTCCTAAGAACTGGTGGTTGAAGTTTGAACCCTAGATCGACAATCTCCCAATCATTTTCATCAGCCATAGGTGGTACGTTTTCTGCATTAAGTTGCAGTAAACTTGTCCACAGAGAAATAGTTGTCGACATAGTTCTCTATTTCAGTTCCGCTACCTCTAAGCTTTAAGATGAAGTAAATTGCATGGTGAGATGGCAGACCAGTAATCTGCCACTGCCTGCATGAACAAGTCTTGTTTCCAGTGTCTACAGTGTAGCTCCGTTCACTTCCATGCTTGTATTCTGCATAAACCTCAGCCAATGTTCTGGAACTTCTGACCATCATCATCTTTAGCGTTCTCATTACCCTGGTTCTTGCATTCAGTAACATAACCACCTTTGGAACTATTTTATGGTCTAAAAAATTTCTTGCACAAATTCTTTGCCTTAAATCTATCTTCACCATTATGCATTGTCTTATTGCATCCAACAAAATAACAATTCCAAGTGCCTTCATGCCCGAAATCTTATCATTGAAACTCTCTGCCAAATTATTGCAAATAAAATCCACCTTGCTTAACTCACTAAACTTGCTTCTGGCCCATAGCTTTGTGTGATGTTCTTCAAGGTATTTTTTCACCTTTGGCACTACATAGATGTTCTACAAGTAAGTAGCATGCGTGCTTGGGGTGTATGTGTATGTTGATCGCCACAAGTCCTCTTCAAAGATCTTTCCTTTGAACTTCTTCGTGAAGTTAGTAGCGAGGTGCCGCATGCATTCCCTATGCTCAACCCCAGGAAACACAACATCAACAGCATTCTCAAGACCATTGCATGCACCGGTGTGTATCACCAAGCCTTTAGGGTGACCAATTACTGCTCGTAGTCTCTGCATGAACCATGTCCAGCTTTCATTTGATTCACCATCAAGAACAGCATAAGCTACGGGTAGAAGCCAATTATGCGCGTCCAAAGCACAAGCAGAACCAACATGTCCCCTGAACTTCCTTGTTAAAGAAGTTGCGCCTATTGCCATGTATGGCCTGCAGCCGTCTAGGAACCCCTTCTAGCATGCCTTCAGGCAGACAAAATATCTCCTGAAGCATTTCTTATCTGCCTGCTTATACTTGACCCCCTCAAGACCTTTTCTCTTCCTTTCACAACCTCGTAATCGATGTCAACAACACTACCAGGTGATGTTTTTTCTACTTGAGCTTTGAAACTATACAACATGTGAAAACTGTCATTTCACTTGCCTTGAATGAAGTCTAGAGCCATCTCCTTCCCATCAAAGACTCTGTTGTAAGGAATTAGAACATTAAACTTTTTGCTAATCTTTGCTCTGAGTTCAGCAGGTCCAATGTTACGATCCTGCCTCACCCAGTCAAGTATAGTAGCAGCAATCCACTTGGTAGTCGCCGGTCTAATTTTATCACTTAAAGAAGTATTAGGGCAGTTGTGTTTCTTCATGTTTACTTTGATCTGCATTCGATAAGAATCCAAATAATTCAGAGCTAATTATCAGCAGAATAAATATGAGAAAGACTGAAACTAAATGTAGCTATTACAACCTGAAATGGGTGTCCACTCTGCATTGGAGATGCATGTAATCTCCATTTACACACATTAATTTCCCTACAATGCACCCTAAATCTCTTTTGGTCGCTCTTTTCAATGATAAATTTGAACCCAACTCTGATTGCATAGGTTGCAACTGCATATCTGTAGTCCTCCACATTCTCAAAGATAGTCCCCTCATCAATTGTAGGATTGTCCGTGTCAAAGTGTATCACTGGCCTGTCCTCGTCTTCGTCGTCGTATCTACATCCCATTTCCACATCTTCACATTCCTCTTCCTCATCAGTCCCATAGTCAGGCTCAAAGTTCAAATCAATCAAATATTCCCTACTCTCCATCCTACCAGGGTCAGCAGCCACGTCTGGATATGCTTTCTCATCATCATCCGCACCGCCACACATTTCAGTGTCTTCATGCTCGCTTGACAAAGCACCATGCTCAAGGACAAGTTGTACTGATGTCCTGCGGTTACCAACACATATCCTTGCCATCACCACGGGACTAGAAACGCTAATTGGGGTATGTAGAAAAGGAATCACAGTTCTTACCCTTCAATGTGGATGCACGACACCTTCTCCGGGCTCCATACCTCTAAATCTCTACACCCCGCTTCCTCTTCCCCTATTTCGTTCTCCTCTGTGCTCTCCAGACTTGAAGGAGATTCCGTGCTCTCCAGCCGCACAGGACCCATCTCCGTGTTCTCAAGCCTCGCAGGATCCATCTCCGAGTGGGATCCAGATCACCAGCGTCGTTGGGCGCCTAACCCAATGGCCGACTCTCGGTTTTCGTTCCCAGACGCGCCTGGGCGGCGGCACAGAGACATGGCAGGGAGGGGAGGGGACGTGAGGGGGATGGCAGGGAAGGGAGGGCGGGAGGACGACGGCCCAAGGGGACAACAAGAGCGGTGCACGACTAAACGGAGTGGTGGCGGCAGGAGCAGAGGAGCGAAGCACAGCTGGTTGCGACAAAACATGGAAAATTGCACAGTAATGTGTTGGTAGGCGGGACCAGCCCTCGAACCTAGGATGTGCGCCATCGAAGGTGGAGGAGGCGGGCCCGCCAGTCAGAAAACATGCCAGCTGTCAGCGCACTATGCGTGGTAGCACTTCACAGAATTTTTTAGCTAGTCCCACATGTCAGTCTGTTTGATCAAAACTTGCATGTAGTACATGGCTCGTTCACGCGCTAGTTCCAAAAAAAGCCTGTTGATCCAAACTTGAAGTGGCAGTTCTGCTTCTTCTCCCTCGTCTCCTCACAGTGGCAGTTCCACTTCGTCTCCCTCGTCTATTCTCCTCTTCTTATCCTCCTCGCAGTGGTAGTTCTTCTTTCTTCCTCGATCAAAACATTCCCGCATGTAAGCCATGGCTAGTAGCTGGATGAAGAGGAACTGGTCCGATCTCCTAGCCGACCCACTTTGCAAGATCGCCGACTACTTGCTGGAGAAAGAGGAGTATGTCGACACCTATGTTGCTTGTCGAGAAGTCTGCACCGATTGGTGCCGCACTTTAAAGGTGCCCGAATTCCATCTCAACAACTGGATCATGATAGATCACACACTTCCAGACATTGGCAACTTCACCTTCCTCAACCTCACCACTGGTCGTTGCTTCAGGATGAATCTAATGGACGTCCATCGCAGGTTCACATTCACATCCGATATATATATATATATAACATTCATTTATTTTGTATTTTCCATTGTAAACATCTTAGTGCTAACTGATGTCCTCTTCTTCCAAAAGATTCTACTTCGTCGGTGTTTCTCGTGGCGTCATCGTGCTTGCTCAAAGGGTGGAGCCGTACCATATTTGGCTTATGAACCCAATCACTCATAAGTCTAACACTGAGTTTCAAGCACACATTCCATCTGATATTATGCAATCTGTCATCGTGACGAAGTCCCCGACGATGGTTTTCGTTTGCACAGATTATCCAAATCATATTGCATAGGCCGACAAGAGCACCCCAACGGGGCAGATCAATGAATCATTTGGAGAAGGATTGTATTCGCCACCTCCTGATACGCTTCTGGTCTGCATGATGGCATTTCAAGGGGAAGTATATGCATTACTTGAGAATGGAGACATCATGTCGACCAACATCCAGTTAGAGCAGCGCGCGAGCACTGTCATGATGGCCAAAATAATTTCAGCCCCAGTCTTGCTATAGATTTTACCTAGTTGAGTCAGATGGTGATCTGCTTCTTGTGTTGAATGGGGATTTCTCCAAAGGGCAACCGGTGTTGTACTGGGTGGACACGGAGAACCGCTCTCTCGAGGTCGTCGGTGAGATTGGAAGTCGTGCCCTATTCGTTGATTACCATCGGTCCATCTCCATTGACACCAGGTTACACCCCATAGTCAAACCTGGTTGCATATACTACAGGAATTATATCAGACTATACGATCACGAGGTTCAACCTAGGAAGAGGAACCAAAAATGATGTATGGCTTATGTCTGGAACATACACCGATGCATTACCCTCTGGACGAGATACTGGCAGCACATTGCAGACGGAGAGAGTTCTCTGAACATGTGTTGCAGCACGTGGGAGCCGACGACGACAAAAAAAATAGGGGAGAATGAATCCTATATTCATCCTAGGTTATTTGCTAGCGTTTTCAGGTCTATTTTTCAAAGTATAAATTTGTCACGTGGGAGCAGTATGCGTATTACCTTTCAGACAAAATTGTAATGTATTTAATTTTAGTACTTTCAGAATTCAAAGTATTTATTTTTAGTAGCTTCTTTAGAATTCTCTGTGTTCGATAGCCGGAGCCGGCAGTGGGCATCAGCTCAGCGCCGGAATTCAGGTTCCACATGGAAAAATGCACAATAATGTGTTGGTGCGCGGCACCAGCCCACGAACCTGGGATGCGCGCCGTCAAAGGTGGAGGAGGCGGGCCCGCTAGTCAGAAAACATACCACGTCGTCATCCCATGTTTCAGATGCCCTTTAAAAAAAGAAAACACGCCACGTTGGCATCCCCTGTTTCTGATGGTGTTGCCACAATTCGATGATACATAGTGGCATAGAAATAATATCGTATAAACATAAGGGCACAGTCGTCAACATTTCTAAAATGAAACCTGGTCTCCTACCTGTCCTGGTATATTTCTTGATGAGGTGGATAGCCACGACCGATCTTTTTAAGACGTTTGCACTCTTATGCTGAGAAGGGAAATAAAGATTGAGCGGTTAATGCAACGATTGTCGAATTATTACCCTCTAAGGAAATGGGAGATGATTATTTTCACGCGTGCCTGTAGTCCAAACCTACTGTCAGTCTGTCACTCCCCTTCTCCGACAAACCATAGTTCACCTTGCGCAGCTCCTCCGCGACGCACCACCTAGGGTAACATGGCCCCGCCTAAGCAGCCGCAGCCGCCGCCGCGACAGCTGCCGAAACTGGGGTATTTAGCCCCTCTAAGGCAGGCCACGAAGCTCTGCTTCAAGGCCGGTCTCCCATTGCCCTGCCAGGCGGATAATTTTGCTGAATGGGCCGAATCGGCAGCGGCAGCGGCGCCGGTGTTGTCAGCGCCGGATGCGGCAAGCAGGGCCAAGAGAGCGATGTGGAGAAATTGCGTAGCGGCATTACGGCATGATCTAGGCAGTGGGAACAAGGTACGTATCAAATCTTTCATGAGAGCACGCCGCTGAGGGTACACACCCTCGGACAGGGCAGCGCCAAGGTCTAGGAACTCTCGCGTCCATGCTTTGGTGCGGGCTACCTTACCGCAGTGGGGGGAGGCTGGGAACACGTCGTCTGCGGCAAAGACGCTCCATCCAATGCACCGTCGGAGGCCGTACCATGGCGGTGACCAAGCATCTACACTCAGCATGCTGGATTGTTCGACAGCCGGAGCCGGCGACGGGAATCAGCTCAGCGCCGGAATTCAGGTTCCAGTCCACACGGACCTACGATCCCAATAATAAGATGTTGAATTTCAGTTTCGAAGAAATCGTTGTAGCGGCGCGGATGGTCCAACTGAACCGGGACTGGCGCACGCAAAGCGGTCGTGCGTGAACAATGCAGATTTCTTGTAGTTTGGCGGGAAGGCAATAGATCAGTTTGGGTTAAATGATCAAAGAACTTATGTCCTCTCAAGGCAATTGGCCAGCCAACTTTTCTGGTGGAGATCTGTAGTTTATTCAGTGTAGAATAGTTAAGTTCAGACTGAAGAATGGCTTTTGTAGATGAAATGCTGACGAATTGTTCTATAAACTAGTAGGAAGTTTAGCCCACTTTTGTGCATGTATAAGACCCTTTTGTATGGAAGTACTACTGTTGCAAGCAAATACTATCAAGTATCTATTTCTTTCAATTACTAGTCGTGGTTAAATCCAGTTAACTGGCATTTTTTATCCCAGACTACAGATTTTCCGTCTGCTGTCTGTGTTGTAAACCATTTTTTCTTTGTCTTGTGTTGTCTGCAAAATGGTCCGGCAGTTCAACGTGTTACAAATATAGCCACCTTGTACTTGAAGAGGAGATGGACTATATTTTCCTGACATCCACAAAATTGACATTGCTCATTGCCAGACCACCCTCTTTTTATGAGGTTGTCCTTGGTTATTCATAGAAATTATAAAGCACGGTATTCAACTCCATCGATTCAAACTATTACACACAGACACTACATCAAATTCATTACCCACACATACTACATCGATTCAAACTATTACACACACATACTACTTCAAATTCATTACCCACATGTACTACATCGATTCAAACTATTACACATTTTTAGTCGATGCTAACTTCCTGCTATGCTCTCCATACTACAAATTCATTAGCCACACATACCACGGCAATTCACTAGAGCTCTGTCTTCACTCGAGGGAAATCAGAACCACCAGCTTACCCAACCCCAGTTTCCCCACCAAAACTGTGTGCGTCGTCGCGAAACGGTGGTGGTCCTGTGCCATCGATCCTTCCAGGCCAACACTGCAGGCGACGAGGACGCTTTCTGGCAGCCTCTTCGGGGCCCTAAATGCCATGTACCGATTCCAGAACCTCCTCCAGGTGGATGATGACCGGGTGCTTCCAGCAAAGCTGTCGCCCTACCCTGCTTGGAATCTGCACCTCGTACATCTTAGGAACGGCGTCAGGATCTTTCAGCCACGCCTTTACCTCGATAACCCATATGTCGCTCGGTGGCACGATTTCCACCAGCTCGCCGCCAAGGCTACTGACGACCTGCTTGAGGGCCTCTGGCTCCCAAGCATCCAATGGGAGGCCGTCAAAGTCGAGTTTGGAGAAGAAACGAAGCTGCCCCAAGCGATCTTCCTACCCACAGGCGCGATGCCAACACAGGAAGCTCATTTTCTCCCCGCGGCACTCGAAAGAACGGGAATAATGCAGAACGCGCTCGGTGTCTGAGTTGTGCTCGAACCGGATGAAAAAATCGAATGGCGGCGCGCATACCTCAATCTTGACCTCATTTCGTCTGATCCCAAAACGAGACCTGAAAGCTGACAGCAACTCTATCGGTGACACGGCAGGAAGGACGCCCAGCATGGTGGCCATGAGAGCGTGGTCATCGAACTACTGTGCCAGGGCTACCATGCCTGGGGTGCGCGGAAGCACGCAACTGCCCGAGGCCGGTCGCCGGCCAGGATCGCTCAACGGGACGCGCTCCGCCGTGCGAGAAGGACTAGCTAGAGGCGAGATATTAGTCTGGGGATGCGAAGCTCCGATACGATGGACGATGCGACGGCGGCGGCTGCGAGCTTCGATTAGGGGCGTGGGAGGTTGATCGGACATGGCGGGGACGCAAATTAGAGCAAGTGCAAGCTCCGATCTAAGACGAGCAGCCGGAGCTGAGCAAATGTTATGGGGAGGGGAGCAGGGAAGAAGAGCAGAGCAAAGCAAAGAAATAGATCTGGTCCACTCAGGGATCTCGTCCACGCAGAGGTAAACTAGTCCACGACCGCAAAAGATAATATAGAATACTGACAGGGCGGGCCAAGAAGAGTTGACCTAACGGCGGTATTTGAGTTCAACCGTTTTTCGTCTGGTTCAAACAACCGTTTGGCCATTAGATTTGTATCCACCCCCATTTGGCCCTTCTCGACAATTGGCGATTCTACTACGGCTCCTCCGCGAGATTGATGACAACTCAGGTACCGGGATGCGCTCGCCCCGGAAGTTTGGTACCGCAAACAAACAATCCCCCCTATGTCGTCCTCGGAGGACATCTCACTTCCCTTCAAACTGAAGAGAAAGCAGTTTCCATCCGCTTGAGTTTTGCAATGCCCATTAACAAGGCACAGGGTCAGACCATACCAAACGTCGGTATTTACCTTCCCGAGCCTGTATTCTCACATGGTCAGCTATATGTTGCATTGTCAAGGGGCGTGTCGAGCAGACGACACGGATTTTGGCCAAGCCAAACAAGGAGGTTAATAAATCAGGGAAAAGCACCAAAAACATTGTCTATAGAGATGTTTTGGAGGGGTGAGAAAGGTGCGTTATTCTATAGTTTATTTGCAGCTATATATGTTGTACTATCTATATAACTACTTTTGATGTGGACAATTTTTTTCTGATTCCAGGTGTTAATCATAATAATCTATGGACATTAAAGAGGAATGGTGTCGAGGTGAGCATCCTTTCTAGAACCCTTCTTCAATACAAACTACAAAATTCTATAACTCTGAGCAATGCTAACAACACTTTATTGTTATACTAGACCATGAAAGCGCACTTTGCTGCGCCCGTCCATATTTAAAGAAATGATAAAAATGGTGTACAAACATCTAAACAGTTCCACCTTCTATGAAAAAATTGTTTTATTTGGTATCGTGAGGTACAACTGTCTTGCAGACATGGCCTTAATCATGTGGCATGTGTGCTATCAATGTTTTCTTTACAGGACATGTGGATGTTTTAGTTTGGTCGCAATAGGTTTTAATTTAATATTTTTTCATGTTGTTAGCTAAAGTGTTAGTGCAAAGATAATGGCAATCAATTCATTGGAAAAGTGGTATAAATATTGCACATTGACTGGCTATTTAGAGAACATTTTAAGGAGAAAAACGTTTGACATTCAAGAACATATGGACAAAGCGAATGTCACAAATATATCTGAAAATTTGAACAATGCAGGACCGATTTACAAGGCAGATTGGACATAACAGAATTTAATAAATTTCTAAATCTAAAGGAAGTCTGTAACGAACGCAACATCAATGTGCAATACATAAGTTTGGCAAAAATATAAAAGAAATTCAACTCAAACAACACTTTAACCATTCCAAAGTCACCCCACATTTGGACGCTTTGACAAAGTTCCATCATGCCAAATTTGAATGACCTTTCCTTTTAAAGAGGAACATTATCTGCACAATACGTGCAAATATTGATTATATACACAGATGCAATCTTGCAAAACATGTTGGCTCGAGAACTGAACCAGCTAACACAAAATAAATACATCAAGTCAAAATTCTGATATATGACACTGTTTAGAAGAAATCTCTAAATCATGGACTGTGCTAAACAAAATTATAGATTAGGTATATGAGGTGTAGGATACAAATAGTAGTGTACAAGAGTTGAAGGAAACCAACAACTAAACAGAATCAAATAAATGGATCTAGAAATTGACTATGTTAGAAGACAATGTCTCGGCTTAACTTAAAGGTTAGTCTTAACTCGGGGACACTTACCTTCAGTTTTTATGTATACTCAATATGATGGTACTAAATAAACAATATTCGGTGCAATGTAAACCTGATTTTAAAAAAGTCACTATCAACTCAATTAAATTCCTACTGGCTACAGTACTCAAGTGACTTCCCACATGCTTCTGTCTAGCTAATCCAGTTATCATATTTTTATGTATAAAAACTACATGAACATAAACAAAGTTTTCTCAGTATTTTTGCACCTTTACGGTGGGAGCCTCTGTTTAGTTAGCCTCTATATTGAAGCTACTTTAGTGTACAGGAAATTTCTGATCTGCTCATATCACCAAGGCTGGTGTAGTATATTCTTGGGTAGATCTTTTACCAAGGTCACCGTTAGGTTGAGCAAAAAGAGGTAAACACAGTAAGAAATCTGACTAACCTATATTAGTCCAGCCGTACTAATCTCACAATAGATGAAGCAGACAGCTAAAATCTTTAGATGATTTGCGATGTTATCCATCTGAGAGGTTTGCTCTGTAATTATAGTTGTGCATGGACACACACAACAGACATATTCCGAAAATCAATCAGGTAACTCTCGAAGCATCTTCCCATTCCCATAATGGAATCTGACAAACAGCCAAGCATAGGCTTCTAGAAGCAGAAATTAAGATTAAAAAGTTACAGAATTAGAATTCAGTTGTACCAACTTACATCGGAATAATAGAAGTTTCCAACGTGTGTAGGTCAATGCCAAAAGTTCATGCACCCCTAGATCTTTGGGCATATTTAGTCTTCATTTAATCTGTTGGAGGCTCACGCATGGACATGCAAAAACTTAGAGAAATAGATATCATAAACCACTGAAGTTGATGTAAGATCATCATAATTCTTTTGCAGAATGTTTAACAAAACAAAAGATGCACTTAACTTACGAATCAAATATTGCGTTCCAGTCGAAGTCAGATAAGGTCGACCGAGCATTTACTAGGGGCACAGCCAGCTCCCTGCCACACCTACCTTTTCTACAAATAGGAGCAAGGTTTGTAGGAAAACTCTGCAGAAAAAGAATGCTCGGTTAAAACTGCTATGATATAATATATAATTTACAAGTGATCCAAAAAAGTCACTTCTCTTACAACATGAACAACCAAAATCGAAGAACGTAGTCATATCAATGGCCTCACTAATATATCCATCTATAATACAGGAATCCAGTGAATGAGTTGCTCCATCTTTTAAAATGGCTAGCTTATTTTGGTATGAACTGGCATGCATCCGTAGAGAAAACAAAACCGAGTTCAATGCATTTTATTTCTTGATAATTGGTTGCTCGTCCAATAGCAAGGAACAATAATGTAAGTCCAAATACGTCATGGAAAAAATAGAGAAAACATACCCATGCGTTTTCAGATTCCAGGTTAAAAAATTAGGTAAATTGAGAGGGCTTGGTTGTAGTCATCCCGCAGTTTGGAATGAGCTCCTGCAGATATCTCATTAATTCATCGACCATGTCCCTACTATTAAGGTTAGTTGCATCACAATGCAAGAAGTTATGAAATGTAAGATGTTCGCTGTTGTACAGGAAGGAGACCGCTTGCCTTTGTTGCAAATTGTCGACCTCGGATCTACATGGGTAGGAGAGGCAACCACCAGCAGGGGCAGACGGAGTCGCCATCACCTGGACGAGTTGGCTCATATGGTCATGCCTCCTTTCTTCTCCTCTGCTGCCGGCGACAACCTGTAAAAACTGAGACTGAAAATATAGCACAATAGGACTTCAAACTGTAAATCATATGGATGGAAGAGGGGTGTACGGAGTTGGAAAATCTGTAGCAAAAATCATAGGCGGCAATGGAGTCCAAGGAGGATGTCGAGGGTATTGTCAGCCGAGAAGAAGGGCAGGAAGCCGGTGGCTTTCGAAATACACGCCAAATCAATCGAACTTGACATCTGGTAGAGATCTACCGGTGCAGCGTCGCCTCGCCGGTTCCAATTGCGGGCGGAGCAGACGCTGCACAGGGGATTTCTTGAAGCAGTCATAGTAGATCTTGGCGTCTGTGTATGTCTTGTACTGAGGCAGGGTCCGGAAGCAACCGAGCAAAGAGTTTGATTTTTTTGAAACGCAGAGAATTTAATAAACATAGCAAGAGCATAGATGATCCCTACACACACAAATCTCTCCCGCTTTGGATTCACATTAACCGGAAGAAGAAGTATCAACACAGTTACACAGGTCAAGGATGGGAGGATGCGTACGCAGCGGTGGAGCGTGGAGAAGGTGCAGTGGTAGACGGAAAAGTGCGCTTGACTCCTGATACATTGCAAATGTATCTATAATTTTTGATGTTCCATGCTTGGTTTTATTTACTTTTTTATGTTTTGTCCACATTTTGGAGAACTTTTCATATGATTTCTTGGCCTAACCTATTAACAAGATGCCACAGTGCCAGTTGCCTGTTTTCTGCTGTTTTTGGTTCCAGAAAAGTCAGAAAATTAATATTCTCAGAATTGGACGGGACAAAAGCCAAAGTTCCTATTTTACCGGAAGACTCATGGAGCCAGAATACAAGACGGAGGAGGGCCAGGGCCTGGCCACACCCCCCTCAGGCGCGGGCAAGCCCTAGCCGCGCCACCAGGTGGTGTGGGCCCCCTGGCACTCCACCGACCTTGCCTCTTCGCCTATAAGAAGCCTCCCGATACCAAAACCCTAAATCGTCAATCAGAAATCCACGAAAAGTTCCGCAGCACCGCCGCTACCGAAGGGGAGATTCGGGGGACAGAAAGTCTTTGTTCCGGCACCCTGCCGGGACGGGGAAGTGCCCCCGGAGCCATCTCCATCGATCTCCACCACCATCTCCATCGCCATTGCTGATTCCCATGATGAGGAGGGAGTAGTTCTCTCTCGAGGCTAAGGGTTCTACCAGGTAGCTATGTGTTCATCTCTCTCTCTCTATGCATGATCATATTGTGATCATGAGCTTGTATTCTATAGATCTACCTTGCTACTCAAGTGCTTTATTAGATCTCTGCTCTCCCCATGTGTGTGAAAGTGACAACGTGCTCACCATGGTGGCACTTAGGCTAGAGATTACAAATACTTGTTATGAGTTATATTTGGAGTTGGATGTCTTTATGAAATCGTGGTGTTTGTTGGACTCATCTAATGCTCAAGGTGACAGTGTGGGGTTTTCTAGATGGGAAAGATGGACTTTGAGGTGTGCTGTTATAGCCCTACCGTTGATTAGAGTGTTTAACCGGAGAGTAGTTAAGAGTAGTATCATGAAGATAATATATTTATATGAGAGTGTTCACTAGTGAAAGTATGATCCATAGGCCTTGTTTCTAAGCATTGATACACCGTTTGCTATTAGATCTATTACATGTTTGCTTGCTTCCATCTTTATTTCAGTTTGCCTTTAGTCTTTTCCACGCCATCAAGCTATCTTCTATCATCGTTGTCTTATATCTATACCACTTGTATTTTACTATCTCTTCGCCGAACTAGTGCACCTATACACCTGACAAGTGTATTGGGTGTGTTGGGGACACAAGAGACTTCTTGTATCTTGATTGCAGGGTTGCTTGAGAGGGGATACCTTTGACCACTTCCTCCCTGAGTTCGATAAACCTTGGGTGATCCACTTAAGGGAAAACTTGCTGCTGTTCTACAAACCTCTCCACTTGGAGGCCCAACAACTGTCTACAAGAATAGAAGTGCGTAGACATCAACTCCTTGAATGGCAGCGGCATCTCCATGGTGATTCTCCGGCGGCTCTTGCCGTGATCCTTATGGATCGATGGCAATTGGTACCTGCAAGGAAAAAAGCATAGTCGGCATTGAGGGAACGCAGAAGCACCGCAGCTGTTTATTTTGGACCGCACCGCGCCAGTAAACACCAGTTCAGATGGCGTCGCCGCCGGACAAGTTCTAGTCGCGGTGGGCACCTCCCCTCGATGTAGTGTTTGACGGCACACGAGGGTTCCCCGGGCCTACTGCTACCTCACATCTCCCTTCCACATAGTGGGTGGCGCACCCAGGTTTCTCCCCAATCAGAAGGGGATCACAGAGGAAGACGTGGTCGTGAGGTGGAGAGATGCGAGTGGAGGAGAGAAGACACGCAGACGCATGGATTGCTTGGGATTGGGCTTCCATCACACATTTCGTGAGCCTATCTAACTATTCCACAGTTCCTTGGCCCGATTAACTAGAGGATGCCAAATTCGGCCTGCAGAGTAGATGCCCTGTAATGTGGTCTGGCCCGTTCGACGGAATTGCTGGTGAGAACTAGAATTCCAGTGACGTTTCGGCGACGGGACAATCTGGAGCGTGAAAGAGTTGAATCCAACGGTGGGGAATTAGGTGGTTAAGTTATACTGTTTCTTAATTACCTTTTTTGTTCTTCATGTAGTTTTATACAATGGTCGATCCAAAAGTTGTGTAGATTCCTAATCATATATACGATTGAAAAGGATATGCCAGTCCAATCTTGTGATACATTTCTTATCTTGCATGGGAATAAGATGGATTAGTCGTTTTTTGTATGAGAGCATATTCGTGACAAACAGATTGTAGATTTGATCCAGCCCAACAAATTTCTCGTGCCTTCTACTAACGAGCATTCTATACTTAATTCTAGATCGTCAACTACAAAGTCCAAGAGATGGTAAATGCGCGATGCTAGCCACCAGCAGAAATAACATTAGACGTATCACAGGTTGCATATAGTAGCTGACAGAATGTCCTTATGCCCATGTATGGAAATATCTGTTGTTGCTAATATTGGAGATGGATTATTATGAAATGTAAATTCTTATCTTTGATAGCAATTATAGGATGATGGAATTAATCCTGTAAAGTTTCGTGACCTGATGAACTCGATTCAGTTATTCTGTGTAAATTTTTACACCATAATGTTTGTGATTTTTTCACTTGAGTGGTTTGAGTTATGAACCAAATGTTTGATTTTTAGTTTGTGCAACACAAGCATATAGAGCTACCATTATTGGACTGATACAAGAGCTGGACAAAAATGCTCTTTCGGCTTGCAAAAGCAACTTAAGAGATGGCGTAATATGTACCTTGTAGTAGATATCAACCTTGTACCGTAAATTGACTCCTCCTGTTCTGTTCCATCAACAGTAGTAAAATATCCACCTTGTACAATAAAACCTTTGTTAGCACGATTTAACAATGATCCTTGCAAAAAATAGCAATTATCAAATATCTGTTTAGTGGTTGTTGTAAGGCCTGGAATGGCCAAAAAACTACATGTAGTATGAAATCTACTCAAGAATACTAAAGACCAAGCAAGTCAATACTACCAATTAGATATTGGGCAATCATAATTCATTGAGATGGCAAAGCATCCAAAGAGTACACTAATTATTTACAGTGCAGGACACACCAACCTATCTACAATTTGGAGAAGGAATATGAACTGCACAGATTCAACTACGTTGTCATCAAATACTATGAATATCTTGCAATGAGCAGATGACAGTGAACTGATGAACTTTTTGGAGAGGATTCGAGCGATCTGCCGGGCAGGCTTCTCCGACAGTAATTGCAGTCACGACGGGTGAGTTGTGGAGGGGTTTCGACCATCCACTCCGGTAGACTCGTGACACCGGCCAACCCGCCAGAGTAGGGGTTCCTCGCCAGCGTCCCTCGGCACTTGTTGCGATCCACTGCTTGTCCCAAGGGAGGAGGAGGCAGCGATTGGAGCCTTCAAAAACCACACGCAGTAGCCCTGGCCGAGGTTCCGCCTCTGCCTCCGTCGGCACGAGGTAGTGGCGGCAGCCATGGGGAGGCAGGGAAGGAGCCGATACTCGCGGCGGCGGCGGGAGGCTGGCGTGGCGGCGGTCCTCCCTCCAGCTGTGGGAGGCAGCAATCCTCTTGTCGGCTGCTAGAAACATGGGAGCGAACGGCGGCGGCGGCAGGGAGTTAGTGAAGGGGATGCTCAGCTCGATGTGGCTCTAGGAGAGAGAGATTAGAGCATCTCCACTCGCGTTTTCGCGTTCCCAGAAAGGCGTCCCCAGCGTCTATTTTTCGTTCGGAAGACGAAAATTCGCCTAGCCACGTTTTTAGGACGTCGGTTTCGTCCAGATTTGGCCCAAAATTGGTCCGGCGTTCCTAGGCCAAACCCGAGGCGTCGGGAACGGCCTAGGAACACCGGATGGAGAGAAAACGAGGGTGGGCCAGCCCTGTCGGCGAGTGGAGGCCAAGTTCCCGCTGACACTCGATTGAGAAATGCCAGAAATGGGCGGATACTCGGCTGACACTCGGCAAGACGAAGGACGGCGTGTACAACTCGGCGGCCCCTCCACCTGCTGCCGGCGAAGGAAGGCCAGAGCTCGACCAGAAGAAGGCGAAGATTCTCAAAGCCACCGGAGCTCCCGCAGAGCGCCTCCAGGAATCCATCGAGAGTTGCATCGCCGACACGAAGGCCCATACCAAGAAGAGGGAGGAGAAGACCGAGCAGAGATGGGCGCGGCTGCTATAGAATCAAGACCGCAAGCTCGATCTCCTCAAAGCGAACTTCGCCGCCAAGAAAAGGAACACCGATCTGCAGTTTCTCAT
The DNA here is from genome assembly GCA_910589775.1 of Avena eriantha. NCBI lineage: Eukaryota > Viridiplantae > Streptophyta > Magnoliopsida > Poales > Poaceae > Avena > Avena eriantha. The sequence goes on along the minus strand of OU342745.1, from coordinate 267,584,913 downwards.
GGACGGTGAAGGCACCTCGGCGATGAGCTCGCCGGTCAAGGCCTAGTATATGGCACGTCGCAAGGACATCCTCGAGGAGGACAACACCGAGAGCGCGCCAAGCTCTGCGCCGATCACCTCCACCGATGTGCCCTCGCCGAGTTCCGCTTCGACCTCCTCCAACCAGTCGACCGGCCATGGCACCGACGAACCCATCCCAGTCGCACCGGACACGCCGGAGGAGATCACCCCCATCAACGACTGATCGCCGACCAATTTTATCTTTTTCTGTAATAATTTGACGTCTGAACATTTTTTGGGCGTACTTCTGTCGAGCACCCTATGGCCGAGACTTCGGCGACGGGAATGAGAAAATTCGAAAATATCATCGTTTTTGCTTCGCCTGGGAACTCGGCCTGGGAACGCAAGTGAGAAATCGGCCATTCCCAGGCCGAAACCTTTCTTCGTCCGGTGCTATTTAGGTCCGGTTTTCGGCCTGGAAACGGCCAACGAGTGGAGATGCTCTTAGTGACAGTGGTAGTGTACACCGCAGAATGTGTCTGATTCGAGCATCGGTGGTGTTTTTTAAGTAAGATGTAGTTGCAAGTTAGCGGTAGTTCATCACCAACATGTACTGACGTCACTCTTTATTTTCTTCTCCACTTGCCTACATGACTAGCTTCATTAATTTATACAAATCCTCTATGCGTGTAAATTTAAAGCTTTCAGTAATAGGCCAAGACTGAATATCTCCTATATGTTTCAATTCGGACGAAATTAATTTTTCGGTGTTTTCTTTAGTACAATATAAAATTGGGATTATATTAAGTTTTTTAAGACCATGTTTACTTTTAAAATACAACAAAAAATACTACTCCCCCGTTCTAAAATATATGTTGTGGTTTAAGTTCAAATTATTAATATTATTTATAAATGTTTCACTTCATTATACTAAACTAATTATAAAATTATGTAATCACATAATTATCATATGATTTGTGGATGTTAAAATTTATGGGCTACTTGGACGGGAGATATTGCGTCTCACATTTCTAAATATGTATCCCCCTTGATGAATCGTGACAAGTATTCATGTGTCATTGTACTTTGACACAAATTTCTCTTTTATTGATGTCAATGTTCATTTTGTACTCAGTTTTGTGCTCTTTGGATTTTTTTTATCCACAACACGATTAAATCGACCAACAATAGTAGATTTTAAAAAAAAACTTTTGAGACGTGCGTCGCACGTGCACTCTTACTAATTAAAAGAAAATCCAAAATTACCAACCCAAATTTTAAATGGGAAAAAATAAACATTTGTAATACTTAATGAAAACAAATCACCAATTTATTCCCTGAGTTATATACATTCCAAGAGAAATACAATTATGCTAAGAAATGCCATTATGCTTTAAGGGACAAAAATAAATATTATTCAAAAACAACCTTAAAAGAAAATTATGAAAATTGCTAAATGCTTTACAAATATTATTCTCCACTTGATCATAATAACATTGGGAAGTTATTCTTCCAATTCTCAAGAAGATGCTTTAAAAGAAATCAAATAATAAAAGAAGTGTATTTTCCAAGCTCTCATTGAATAAAGTGAAATAAGCACTCTCTTTAATATTTATGATACCGTATGGAAATGAATTCAAAATCAACCAAGATGTTTTACTTTCAACCAATAATTGTCATAAGTAAAGGAAAGGGGATAATAAAATGATCTCATAAGAGAATTTTCTTCAAAAGTTACTATTTTCGCTAAGAAGACGGAAAAGTTAAAATGAACTATTTCCATAAAACCTTAAACCACTTAAAAGAATGCCAAAGAAAGCATTCACTAGTTAGAGATAAGCATGCCAAACCTTACTATGATATTGAACCTTGAATGAATTAATGATTTCTTAAACTCTATTTAATGGGTGAAGTAATCTTAAACCTAAACCAAATCCTTAAAAAATCACAAACCCAATACTGATGGTTGTAAAATATAGCTATGTATCTCTACATTTAAACCAAATGTTTATCAAATATTTGATGAAATATCTCTCTAGCCTTGCCACTAATGACTAATTATTGCATAGATGTGCAAATGTCCTTATTGATATTTCTCCTTGCAGAATTGGTCGTTGTTATGATGAAATTTGGAGCAACTAATGGACAATTATGTTTTCCAATACTCCCAAGTCAAAGGGGCCTCATAGGAGGCGTCCATAAGGTTTAACAAGCACCGGTATGGGCAGGTCCTGCCTGTATGACCTTCTAGAAGCTCCACCGAGTCAAACCATACAACTTTCATGAAGGGAGCTATATAAGAGTCGGCACGTACCTGCTAGAAGAGAGGCCACCATTCTGCAGAACACATCTTATGCCATTTGCATCTGAGGAGAGGAGATCCCATCTTCACCACCATAGCCACAACTCCTCTCCCTCCTCCAACTCCACTCCATAGCCATAGTATTCTACTTGTAATCTTGATCTCATCACGACTAGCGGTATTTTAAGACTATTTGTTATCATGATTTTGCGAATTTCAATGTAATATTTATGATTGTTGATCCAATCATGTGTGAGTAGTCCTCACAGGTTGGGGGATGAGGCATAGCTTTGCAGTGATTATGTGCATTTTTTCTAACACCATGGGATGATGTGTTGTGATTTGATATTAGATCTAATATTTTATATTCTCTTGTCTTTTGCCTTGATCCAAGGACTTGGTAGGTACCCCAAGACCCCGAGGATCGATCCAGGTAAAAAGGTGAGATGAATGGTGATCATCTTCTACACGTGACACCCAGTGCCAACAAGGGGAGTATAATAGTTGTTTGAAATCCATTTGGGAGTGAAGGTAACATCATTGATCATAATACTTTAGTCTGTTTACTTAATAACTGTTGCAACCCCGCGTGATGGTGTTGTAGTGGTTGGACAAAATTCTATAGTAAGCATTGCTGACAATTACTATAGTAGTTACGGACGTACCAGCCACAATCTTTATCAATATATATCATAATACATGAACAAGATTATTAAGTTTATCTTTATCCTAACATATGTGCACAACTGCGGGTGGAAGCCCTGGCCTATCTCTATCTATTGATATAAAAACCACAAAAAGTAAATGTGTTTGGTCCGGTAGGCAAAAATACTACGAGTTTCCAAAGTCTTGTTCAAATTAATCTTACACCAAGCGAAGGCTTCCCAAGGATTCGATAAACCTAGGTCTACTAGGGAAAAATAAACTATACTACAATACGTAATCCAGATCGAAGATATCAAATACTAAGACAAATCCATAAACAAAATGAACATGGATTTAGTACCGAGGGTTAAAAATGCTTGCATTTCATATATTATGCATCCTAGCATATTGACATCTTTAAACATTAGTCATTATCGAACCGATGATGCTATTATTCCATTTGGATCTTATGATGACTAGAATATGTTGATTGCATAACCTGCAATCAGAAGGCAAGTTCATTCTTGCATAAACCTTGTGAGACTAGACTTGCATACCCTTAGCGAAGTCCAATCTTGTATGTCCTTTATTTTACAAAAACCTTTTCCAAAACTCCATCACCTGCATTAAAAGCAAATTATCGTTTTATAAATAAAATAAAATGTGCATTGGTGGGAAATAAAATCATGGTTGGGAAGCCGTGCGATGGATATTTCATTCTAGCAAGAAAGTTAGGACTTAATAATAAATGTATTCGGTGATTCAAAGCGTCATATAAACCGTGCTAACCATAGATCCCGGAATGGTACGGGCAAGTCATCTAGACCGTCTTCCTTTCGTTTTCGTCATATACTTAGCAAGGCGATGGTCCAAAGTGGTTATCAACGGGTGGGAGTCTGTAACGTCCCTGTCTTGTGTTGCATAATAACGAGTTCAGTATATTAGAATGGATGGTAACTGAGAGTAGGTATCTTGACCGAATCTCGTTACAAAGGGTGGGTCGCGGGGTTATGGAGAGGCTAGTGATTGGCTAGTTTTTAGACTAGGTCTCATACCTATGGAAGTGTGAACGGGGATATACTCCTAGCCTTACAACAAGGCTAAAGATGTTTGTAGGTAAAGTAGCACACCTCTCGAGAGTGTATAAACATGAAATGTTTCTCTCTGTTATGGGAATGAACTGCGAACATAGCGTAGAAAGGGACTCCATGAAGTCCTGTACAACCCGGGAAGGCTGCAAACATATAATTTTATAAACTAAAACTTACCTTTTCTAAAAAACTGATTTTAAAAAACTTGCATAAGCCTAGAATGTCTAATCCATGGCTCAAAATAGTGCATCAAACAACCTCATAGATAGGACTTCCTGAGTACCTCCATACTCATAGGTATCATCCCAACCCTCTCTTAGGTTGAAGTTAATGACGGGATTGCAAACATGGTACACGAAGAACTAGTAAGGCATCTACGAGAAGCCGATGTTAGTTCAGTGGAGCCAAAGGAATCTGTACCATTCAATAGTGGTAGCGGATATCAAGTTAAACATAGACATGAATTAATTCCCAAAGATAGGAACCCTATCATTAAAGAATGCTGCTAGAGAAAATAGCCAACCTTTAGTTATCAAGATAGACCTAGAGGCAGATCTAATGCTAGACTAGTATACAAGCTGTTGCTTCTGGATTTTGGTTGAACAGGAGCTCATTGTGTCATGGAAGTTTCGAGGATCTTTTATAAAGATCTGTGATATGAATAATATAGGTATACCTTGGACATGTGATATTTTTGTTGTGCTAATGTGTTGGGTGTAATATTCATGGAACGGCGTTACGTGAGTGTTATGCCAACCACTTGCGTACTACAACATGCAGTGTTGTGATGGGTCACCGCATTTCCACACAACCTAAAGACCTACGCCATTGATGACCGATTCATAAAGGGAGAAAAATATTGATGTGTTTGGATCATATTTTCGTGTGTTAACGTTAATGTGTCGTAAGAGCGACCTCAAATTGTAGCCCTACAATTCAACGCATTATAATAGTGCATTGTTTCTCTTTATTTTGGACATATGGCGATGTATTTTTGTTTTGATGGAGTGGTGAAATGCTAGAAGTGATGTAATTTTATTTTATTCAGAGAAACTAATGTTAAAAACAAGTTAGTTGAAAGGTAGTCCAGATATTTTCTGCTTAGACCAATCAATCTCATTGCTCACACGCTGTCGTGGTGGTGTCACGGCAGATGCCATGTATAGGCTAAAGGTGGGGACTAATACTCGCTAGGGGAATCCAGGGAGGGATAGTGAAGTGATTCTCCACACAAGAGCTTGTATTGATTTATCTCTAAGGTTACAAGTGCTCCTAGAGCTGTATTGTCGAGAGGAGGAAGAAGGAGCTCTCGTACTCTCATCCACAGATCTCCCCTAAAACCCTTGACCAAAACAGAATCGTAGAGAGACCAACCACTTCTACAGAAGCCCTAGCCCCCCTTTTATAGGGGAGGCTCGGTTTCTGCCTAGGGCATACGTGGAGGCATGTTCCTAAGAATATGCCTCCTCCCAAAGTGGTAAGCCGACCGGGGTGCTTTTTCCCCCGCGTCACACATGCTTTAGCTACGTGAGCCTCTGACGGCGCCCTCATCAGCCGACACGGGCGTCGCCACGCTTGTCGGCCACGCCCCGGTGGTCCTGTCCTTGCTCGCTTCGCTCAGGCAGTGCGTACCAGGGCTCCTTTTGACCAGCGAGATTCCTTCCTTCTCCTAGAAGCTTGCTATGACCCGGATGATGGTTCATCCGGCCACACACGTTCCTGCATACAGGTAAAACATTCACTTCCGACTTACTGCTTAAGTCGGATGAGACCTAGTTAGGCGAACGCCCCCAGGTCCGGATTACCCCGTGATTCGGCCTGCCTTGAGGTGACCCGGCCAGCATCTGCTTTGGCCTTGCCGAACCTCGGCTAACTCGGCCTTTATACCCCGGCGTGACCCTACCCGGGGGTATCCCCCCAACATTAGTCCCCGAAGCTGGTGCGGTCTTAGTTACCTTAGCCGCTAAGGCCACACCAGGTTCAATCTTGTGCCCCGGTCGTTATTGCCGAGTTACCTCTGTACCTCGGACTGCTTGGATTTACGTTCCCTTCGTACATTTCAAGTTTTCACTTGCCGGCCGGGTTACCACAGTTCCATTCGGGTCTTGCTTCCTTCTCTCGTACGCTAACCCATGTGAAGGGCAATCATTATGTCGTCTTATTTTAAGGGACGGTACAGTAACCGCCACAGTAATTGTCAGTTATCACTGTGCGCGGGTCACGTCACGCCTGCCTCCTCGTTTACCGCATCAGCGCGTCACGCCATAGGACTTTCTCCGCCCTGTGGCCCTCCGTGTGGCTCCTCACTGATTGGCCCGGACGGGTGATACACGGCCACAGCGTGTGGCTGGTCCACAGGGTGCGATCCCACTCACCCCTGACGGGAGTGGTTAAATAGCGGAGGGGTGCGTCCCTTAGGATTTTTCCCCCTCTGCACCCCTCTGCCCGCTGCTATTCTTCTTCCTCTTCCTCGCGACCGCGCCACCGCCAGCATCGCCAGAAAACAGTGTCGCCGCCGCGCTTCTTCGTCGCACCTCTGCGTCGCCGCCACCGCGACGCGAATTTCTCGCCACGGGTCCGCGCCAGTCCCGGCCACTGTCCCCCGCCGCCTCTAGTGCGAGCGAGGGCCTCGAGGACCAGATGACTGAAGAGGAACTCATTGTTGCTGAGCAGGAGATGGAAGAGGACGCCGCGGCGGCGGACCGCGGCGTGTGGGCCGGCTCCTGGGTCTGCCAGGATGACCTGGACTGGCTCTACCGGACCAGGCGCATCCCTGCCGGCCTCGCCGCGCGTCTTCCTTCTAACGAACTGGCCCCCTCACCCAATCCGGGCGAGTTCGTCGTGTTTCTGTCTCATTTCCAACGGGGTTTCGGCTTGCCGGTGAGTGATTTTTTCCAGGACTGGCGGTACGTACCAACTCCAACCACACCACCTTCCAGCCAACGCCATCACCTCTCTTTCTGCCTTTGCTTCTACGATCGAAGGCTACGCCGGACTATGGCCCACGAAAGAGCTATGGATCCGGTTCTTCGGCCTTCGTCGCAACGTCATTCCCAACATCCACGCTGATCCGGAGGACAAGTGGCTCACTCAATTCGGAGCAGCCTCCATTTCACCCCGGCGATTTTCTGTTTTTCCCCGGGTCACCGGGCTAGAGTCCTGCAAAGGATGGGCCCGGACCTTCTTTTATGTCCGGAATACGGGAAGCAAAGACTTGATCCGGTTGCTTCCCTACACTCCGGTTCCACCTAACCCGGACCTGTGGGATGTGATCCCCAAGAAGCCCACAGCCTTGGCCAACCAAATGAGCAAAAGGTTCGCGGAACTGAAGGGGCTCGGGCTATGCAACGAGGATGCCATGATCACCTTTGTGCGTAACCGAATTTCACCCCTCCAGAAGCGCACTCACAAGGTGTGCCACATGAGCTACGGCCGCGATCCTAATCGGACTTCATCCTTCGAGCTAACCAACTCGGAGATTTATCGCCGGGTCAAGGCTCTCTTCACCACTCACAAGGACTTTTCCACTGATTGGTCTTGGGGGATTGAGCATTTCTGCCGTGACCGGCTTCCTCCCACGGTAAGTTTCATGCTGCAAACTTAACCCGAATTAATTACATGTCAGTTATTGTTGCAATTTTTGACTCTTTTGTTCGCTCTTTTCCTCAGCAATTCCTTCAGCAGACCCTTGAGGACGACACTGATCCGTCCCTCAAGTGAGCGCCGGGCCGGGAGACTTCGGATGAGGAAGAGCCGGACCAGGAGATGTTCCTCCCTATGACCGACGCCACGAAACGATCCACGGGTAAATCCTCTTCTATTAGAGATTGGCCCGATGATGAAGATGACTCGGAAATCGAGGTGATTGAACCTTTTGAGGTTGTCCCCCTTTCTTTTGCTTTTCCGCCATCAGCTCACCCCGGCGGTCATATTCATGAGGATCCCCCTCTCGCTACGGGCGAGCCTGTTCCGGTGGCAACGAAGAAGAAACGTGGGGCTTCTTCGAGTTCTTCCTCCGGACCCTCTCAGTCCGTTAAAATGCGAAAGAAATCCGGGGACAAGACTGCCCCCAAACCAGCAGGCAAGGCCCCAGCACGAAGGGCTCGGAAACCCAAAGCGGCCGAAACCTCGGATGCGTAAGTCCTTCTTTCTTCTGTAACTCGTTCTTCTTACTTCGTCGTAATTTTTCTTCTGACGTTATTTGATTTCGCAGGGCTCCAGTGGAGGTCCCTCAAAGTGGATCTAGCATCTCTTCCCCTCTCTGACCTAGCCCTTCACCCCGTCGTGACGACGAGTCATGCCCGCTGAGGCCTATCCCAGAGGGTTCTGCGGCCGCTCCGGGTTCAGCTCCACCTCGGCGAGAGGATGGTAACCTTGGAGTGGGGGAGACCGGCCTAGCCGGAGCAGCGGCATCCACCGCCTCGACAACACCTCAACCAGCAGCCACCGAGGCTACTTCGGCCCCAGCACCAATTCCCGTACCAGCAAGCAGACCAACACCAACTCCAACCTTGGCATCAGCATCAACTCCGGCAGCGAAAACTTCAGCGTCGGCACCAAGCCCAGCAGCGAGAGTACCAGCACCTAGTTCCTCTGCATCTTCCAAGTCCTCTCAACCTCGGCAGGGGAAAACCGCCGCACCAGCTTCCTCTACTCAGCAAGCCAAAGGCAAGAAAGCTCCAGACGCTACCAAGCCTACTGCCGTCGAGTCCGGGCAGCGCACCCTTGTGTCAATGCTCCCCAAGAAGACATCAGCGGCAAAGGACGCGCCTGCCGAGCCAACCGAAGCCCAGCAGTTGGTTTTGCACACCAGCCCCGTCCTTGCCTTGGTGGAGAGGAAGGAAGCACATGAAAAGGCTTGGTTACGCCCCATATGCCCACGGGTGAACGGTATCCTCCGAGCCTGATGGAATTTGTCATGAACTGGAATAAGGCAGAGGTAGTCCAGGAATCTGATCTCCCAGAAAAGTTCCGCCCCGCCGAGTTTTTCGCTCAGATGAATACCACCGCAAATGCCATTAACCTCGCTGGACGAATGATGGAGGTACGTCATTTCTCCTTTGCAAATTGTAGATAACCATTAGTCCCCGAGCCTCCGGGGGAGTAACTTGTTACTCGGCCGGATGCTCTTTTATAGAACTAACGTAGCTCCATGATAACTTCGAATATGCACACACCTAGAGCCGGGTTAAGTTCCACTTGGCCCGGATTTTAGTACACTTCGAACATGCACACACCTAGAGCCAGGTTAAGTTCCACTTGGCCCGGATTTTAGTACACTTCGAACATGCACAGACCTAGAGCCGGGTTAAGTTCCACTTGGCCCGGATTTTAGTACACTTCGAACATGCACACACCTAGAGCCGGGTTAAGTTCCACTTGGCCCGGATTTTAGTACACTTCGAACATGCACACACCTAGAGCCGGGTTAAGTTCCACTTGGCCCGGATTTTAGTACACTTCGAACATGCACACACCTAGAGCCGGGTTAAGTTCCACTTGGCCCGGATTTTAGTACACGTCGAACATGCACTAGGCTGACTTAAGTTTCTGTATATCTTTTAGGTGACCACTAACCGCCGGAGTGCTGAATTCCAACGCTTGCTGGATACGCACAAGAATCTTCGCACGAAACAGGCTGCACTCATCGTGGAGTACGAGAAAAGGGGTAAATTTCTTTCTCATCCTTTCCTCAATTTTCTTCAACTTCGTTTGCCGAACTAATCTGATTGTTCGGTTTCCGCAGCTGGGGTGGAAGCTGAAAACAAGATAATGTGGAAGAACTTGGAGCTGATCAAGGGTACGTCCTTCTTGTCTGTCTTTACCGTGGTTTCCATCGGCTTTCCTCCTTGGCTCGGCAAACATTCATTCTTCGGCACTGCCGGGCCAACGCACTATTTCAGCATCGCTTGAAGATAGTGTGCCTGTGCCTGACGTGATGCTACATTTTCTCGAACAAGCAGGGCAGCACCAAGCCGAACTAAAGAAGAAAGATGATGAGCTCGCCCTCCTCCGGACCAAAGACGATGAGATAGCCAAGCTCAAGGCTGAGATGGCTAAAATGAAGGCGCAGCACCAAACCGAGCTAAAAAAGGCTGGCCAGGACTACACCGAAGAACGCGAGCGCCTCAAACTCCAAAATGCTAAGGACCGTGAGCTTCTTCAGGAAGCCGAGGTCAAACTTGAGTCGGCAAATGCTGAGCTCGAGCAGCTTCGGAAGAGGCGTGAAGCTTGCACCAAGGAATTGACCCGGATTCACAGTCACATCTCACGTAATTTCTTTTCCTTTATCCGCTTTATTTCTCCGGGTTACTTCATATGCCTTGTTTTCTCAACTTTGTCCTTTGCCTTGTTTCCCAGGCCACTTTCCAGAGGGTACTGCTATTGCCAGTGCTGCTGTCGCCAATTTCCATCGAGAAAGGGGTATTCCGGTCGCTCCTGAGGGTGAGAGCATTCCCTTTGACATGGAGGACATGTTGGTCAGCCTGTCGTCTCGCGTGGAAATCATCAAGAACTACGGCAGGGACCTCCTCGACGTTTCAGTCCGAGTCTTCAACGCCTTCTGGCCCGCCGATGATGCTCCGGAGATAGTCGCACAACTCGCTAAAAAGCTTTCGGAAATTGAGACCCAGCTCGACCTCTGGCGAGAGTCCGCTGGACGTGCTGCAGCCGATACCATCCTTCACCACATTTTGACGTGGTATGAGAAGATAGATCTCAGCGTCCTCACACGCCTGCGCACCGGATCCAAATGGACAGATGACCCGGAGTGGGTAGCTCGGCGCCAGGCTTGCACCCACAGCCTCATCGAATATGCCCCCATTCATGAATGGACTGAGGGTCCGAGCTTCCTGGAAGTCGTAGGCGAAGAGGAAGTTGAAAACGTTGAAGATGATTCGGGTGAAGACGAAGAGGACACTGCCTCGGATATCGAAGAGGGCGACGATGATGCCGAACTTCCTCCCGCTGCTCCTTAAGAAAAAACACTTGAAAATTTATGAGATCCCTGGTATGCCGGGTGGAATTGTATTCCAAACACATGTGATATTTTGCTACTGAGTACTTATGCCAGATTAACTTGGGCGTAGTCCCCGAGTTTATTTTTCTTGTTCGTTCAATCTTTTGGCTCGGATCGTGTCTACCTTGATTCGGTTTTACAACTTACGAATCCAAGCTTGAAAAATTGTCTTAACAATACTGGGAAACTTTTAGACTTAGCTCAAAAATAAAACTATATAACAATTGGAAAATGAATATGGGGTTAGTCCGAAACAAAAATGTCAGCTCGAATAAATTCTTTTCCTTAGTCGTTTTTCATGTGCTACGCAATTCTAAACTTGTTCTCTTGCTTGCCATGAAGCCAATTCTTGTTGGACAGCGGCAAGTCGAAGAGTTGGGTTTTTGGTGCTCACACATTACTAATCCGAATTAAGTAGAATAACTTACTCCAGCTGACGCGCAAAAAATAACAAACATTATTAAGGCAGTCCCCGAGTCACTGCTCGAGGTGCCACCATTTCATTGATAAGCTCATTGCCGACATACATACCGACATATGAGATAACCCGGATACATACACTTCTTAGCTAGGTATAGAAAGGCCGAAGTAGAGCTATGTTCCATGGTCGCTTGGATTCCTCTCGGACCTGTCCGCCTTGTTCTTCTCCTGTGGCTTTGCATCTATAAGATAGTAAGAATCGTTGTGCAATGCTTTGCTCACGATGAACGGCCCTTCCCATGGGGGGGATAATTTATGCATTCCAGTAGGACGTTGTACCAACCGGAGCACCAGATCGCCTTCCCGAAAGACTCGGGGGCACACTTTCCGGCTATGATAGCGTCGGAGATTTTGCTGATATATGGCGGATCTGAATAGTGCCAGTTCTCTCGCTTCTTCCAGCAGATCAACATCATTTTGCCGGGCTTCTTGCACTTCGGCTTCTGTGTATTGGGTGACCCTAGGAGAATCGTGCTCTATGTCGGCTGGTAATACAGCTTCTGCCCCATATACCAGAAAGAACGGTGTATAGCCTGTTGATCGATTTGGAGTTTATCTTAAACTCCACAGTACCGCTGGTAATTCTTCTATCCAGCACCCCGCTGATCTTTGCAGCGGCTCAATGAGCCGGGGTTTTATCCTGGATAATACTAATCCGTTGGATCTTTCCACTTGCCCGTTCGATGCGGGGTGAGCTACCGAAGCTACGTCTAGCCGGATCCTCTTATCCCGGCAGAAATGAGCAAAAGCTCCTTCCGCAAAATTTGTGTCATTATCAGTTATGATACTGTGTGGATAACCGTACCTCAAGATGATATCTTTGAGAAATGTTACGGCCGTAGCTCCATCACATTTTCTTATAGGCTTCACCTCAATCCACTTCGTAAACTTGTCCACCATTACCAGAATGTGCGTCATATTTCCCCTTGCTGGTTTGAACGGGCCAACCATATCCAAGCACCATACGGCAAACGGCCAAGTGATTGGGATGGTCTTGAGTTCCGACATTGGCATATGTGTCTTGGTAGCGTACCTCTGACAACCATTACATTTTCTCACCAGATCTTCTACTTGCTCTAAGGCATTTGGCCAGTAGAATCCGTGTCGGAAAGCTTTTGCTACCAAGGCTCAGGATGAGGCGTGATGCCCGCATTCCCCCTGATGTATATCTCGGATGATTTCAAGCCCCTCTTCCGGGTCAACACACCGCTGTAGGACATTGGTCACACTTCTTTTGTATAACTCGGAATTGATGATCGTGTAGGCCTTTGCCCTCCTCTGTGTTTGCCTGGACAACACCTCCTCAGTGGGCAACGTTCCATCCTTCAGGAATTGAAATATATGCAGTGCCCAAGACGGTATTGGCCGCACGGGGAACACGTCCTCGTCTATCTCCATCTGATTCACCGGCATAACTTCAACCGGACCATGCTGAGCAGTCCCCGGGTTTGCCGAAGCAGTCCCCGGGTTTTGCGCACCACTTCCCGTGTCCACGTCCATGGGCACAACTCCGGATTCTGTGTCCTCCGGGACGTAGATTGACTCAGATTCCGGGGATGGCCTGATGGATGGTTTCTTGAGGTGCTCTAATGCTTCACCCGGTGGAATTGCTTGTCTGGTTGACCCAAGCTTCGACAGCATGTCGGCAGCCTCATTTTCCACCCGGGGTACATGATGAAATTCGCATCCCTCAAAGTAACCAGAAATCTTCTGCACATGAAATCTATATAGTGCCATGTTTGGATCAAGGGCGTCCCACACTCCGGACACTTGCTGCACCACTAAATCTGAGTCGCCAAAGCATATGATCCGACGTATACCAATTTCTTTTGCTACCTTGAGCCCATGCACAAGTGCTTCATACTCAGCGACATTGTTTGATGCGGTGAAGTGGATCTGTAGCACATATTTCAACTGGTCCTTCTTCGGCGATGTGAGTACAACTCCGGCACCTAGCCCGGTTTTGGTGTTTGATCCGTCAAAGTGCATTCGCCAATAGTTCGGATCCGGAAGTGGTGGTTCGTACTGCACCTCGGCCCAGTCCACGAAAAAGTCTGCCACAGCTTGAGATTTGATGGCTTCTCGTCTGTCATATCGCGGAGCATAAGGAGCTAGCTCAATTGCCCATTTTGCAATTCTGCCGCTTGCAACCTTGTTACTCATTATCTCGGATATGGGGGCCTCACATATGACCCGGATGGGATGCTCCTCAAAGTAATGCTTCAGTTTCTTGGCGGCCATGTACACGCCATATGCCACTTTTTGATAATGCGGGTAATTCTGCTTTGAGGTTGACAACACTTCACTCAAATAATACACCGGCCTTTGCACCGACTTACCTTCCTCATCGCGCTCCACCACTATCACTGCACTTACAACTCGGTTGGTTGCGGCTATATAGAGTAACATTGGCTCCTTTGATAGTGGTGAGGCTAGCACTGGTGCCGTGGCTAACATTTTCTTTAGGTGGGCAAAGGCTTCATTGGCCTGCGGTGTCCAAATGAACTTATCCGACTTTTTCATGAGTTGGTAAAGAGGCAAAGCCTTTTCTCCCAACCGACATACAAACCGACTTAACGAGGCCAGGCAACCTGTGAACTTCTGGACATCGTTAAGACACTTCGGCAGTTCCATTTGTTCGATGGCCCGGATTTTGGTTGGATTAACCTCGATACCTCGGCTGGAGACGAGAAAACCGAGCAATTTTCCAGCCGGGACACCGAAGGTGCATTTTTCCAGGTTAAGTTTCATCCAGAACCTTCTTAGGTTTGCAAACATTTGCTTGATATCGTCAAGGAGTGTTTTGCTTTCCTTGGTCTTGATAACCACATCATCCACGTACACCTGTACATTTTGACCTATTTGATCGTGCAAAAAAGAGGCGTGAAAATAGGGTTGTTGATGGGGGAATACCAATTGGGATATACCCACGAAACGGAGTCGCCAGCTGGATCGAGCCGACTGAAGTCAAGTCCAAGTTGGGTCGACTCGTCGAATACGCGACTGGCATATACTGAACCTAGATGCCTCGCCGACTGGAGGCCCAATATAATGACTCCAATAAAAAGCTCATTAGCACTTGTAAATCCTAACTGGCTGGATATATAAAACCACCAAGGGGCACCCCCACGGGAGAGGTCTCGTTAGATCTAGCATTTCCCTCCGCCCACGGCGGCTCCATATAAACCAATTTGTGATCATATACTAGATTGATAGCAGGACGTAGCGATCCTCCACCGAGTGAACGTGAACCTGGGTACATCGTGTACCAATCTCACACCCGGATTCTCCTACGTCGTCTTGCCTCCTCTACGTAAGCTACCCCATAGCATCTGTCGTGGTCAATACCACGACAGTTGGTGCCTACCGTCAGGCAAGCAATGCTTGGAGGTGATGATCCGGACGGGATCTCTCGTCGTCAACAACCCTGAGATCGCATCTCGTCGCGGTCGGCTTTGTCAGTCAATTTTGCTACAATCAACTCAGCTGGCAATGGTAGCTACTCACGATCCATGAATTTTCACGCGCACGTGAAATCCTTGTGGAGTAGTGTGCCAGATCGATCGTCACGATGTGCTGACGAGAAAGCACGGCTCGACCCGGAGTCTGGGCATGCATGCGAGTGGTAGCAATTGCAGTCTTTCACTTCTTTCAATCCATCATCGGGTGACATTCTTCCTTTGTCATTTAATTATTAATATATAAAGAGCTTTGGTCTGGCGCCGGTAAGGCAATTAGATCAATTAGTGATCAGCACGTACGCTGTGTCTGGTGCAGCGATTACATCAATCGGAAACCAGTACGCGAGTAGCAAAATATGTGTAGATCAGTTATAAAATATCTAGTATTTGTCTACTTCGTATCCTCTCGATTTATTTGATCAGTCTTTGCACTCACCTAAATCAGGTGAGATCGTATAATGGCATGGATTAATCTTTCGTTTTATTTGGCTTATGTACGAGGAATAAATCGTCAACATAAGGCGGCATAGAAATTGGGGCTTGGTGACTTAAGCGTGACTTAAGCGTGCACGGGAGCACCTCAGCGACAACGCACCGATAAACAAGACCTGACTGACTCCGCCCAGTGAAGGTCCGGTCGGACGCGTTGCCACGACCTCATCCGAAGGCTCGAACAACAGTTCTACCGTGAACTTCTTCGACTTTTCGCTGTACTGGCTCCCACAATTCCGCATGCGACGACTCGACTATGGCCGATAATTTTCTCCCACTCGATCTTATATTTTATTTGTATACTAGCAATATTTTTACTGAATGCGTGTTGATGCATGTGTGCGGAGAAGAAGCAAATTGCGCTCTCGCGGCACGGATGTGTGCGACGCGTCTACCCGATCATGTCAGCTACGTCCACTCCTTTCGGCTAAACGCCATACTCGGGGACTCGCGGCTTACCACTCGTGGACTCTCCATCGCGAACTCGCCGCCCTCGCCGGACTCTCCACGCTTGTGGACTTGCCATCACGGACTCTCCATGCTACCCGATAAACATCACACGACTGCTTCAAACGACCTCCGTCCGCCGCGTAGACACCATGTCTGCCGCGTCGATTTTGCCAAAGCGCGACCTCCGTCCGTCGCGTCGACTTCGCCATAGCGCGATCTCCATCCACCGCGTCGATTTCGCCATAGCGCGACCTTGTCTCCGCTGCGTCGACTTTGACATAGCGCAACCTCCGTCCACCGCGTCGACCCCGTGTCCGCCCCGTCGACTTCGCCATAGCACGACCTCCGTCCACCGCATTGACCCCGTGTCCGCCGCGTCGACTTCGCCATAGTGCGACCCTGTGTCCCGCGTCGACGCTGAGTCCGCCACGTCGACTTCGCCATAGCGCGACCTCCATCCATTGCGTCGACCCCGTGTCCGCCGCGTCAACCCCGTGTCCGTCGCGTCGACTTTGCCATAGCACGACCTCCGTCCGCCACGTCGACCCCATGTCCGCCGCGTCGACTTTGCCATAGCACGACCTCCGTCCGCCGTGTTGACCCCGTGTTCACCACGTCGACTTCGCCATAGCGCGACCCCCGTCCGCCGCGTCGACCCCATGTTTGTTGTGTCGACTTCGCCATAGCGCGACCTCCGTCCGCCGCGTTGACCCTGTGTCCGCCGCGTCGACTTCGCCATAGCGCGACCCCCGTCCACCGTGTCGACCCCGTATCTGCCGCTTCGACTTCGCCATAGCACGACCCCCATCTGCCGCGTCGGTCCCGTGTCCGCTGTATCGACTTCGCCATAGCGCGACCTCCATCCACCGCATCGAATCTTTGTCCTCCACGTCGACTCCGCCAAAACATGCCTATACTTCCACTATGCCGAATGCATATGCCATGCCTGCTAAGGGCCCCTCATCATACGAGTCGCCAGAGAGGGTCGCATGCCACGCCGCATGGACTCACCACTAGGCGTCTCCTCCCTCCGGGAAAAATCAATTCGCCTTTGTCAACCTTTGAAAGAACGACTCGCAATGGCCAAGTAGTGCGGACGGGGACTCGCAAAGCGAGTCTCGGATCGTCCGCAAAAAACGCTAACCGAGAGCCATCATTGGAGTCGCCTTGCTCGACTGGCCTTTCGGGCCAAGATAAATGGTAGTGCTACACAAACAGCACCATGTCCTCCTCAACCTTAGAGAGTGCGACTCGCATGGGCAAGTACTGCGGACGAGGAATCGCAAACCGAGCATCGGATCATCCAATAAGAACGCTCAGCCGAGAGCCATCTTTGGAGTCGCCATGCGACTGGCCCCCGGGCCAAGACGAGAGACTCGCTAACAAAAACAGCGCAATCAATCCCTTCCAACATCGGATGAGCGACTCGCTATGCTCGGGGACTCTCCCCTCGCGGACACGCCATCATCACGGACTTTCCACGCTTGGGGACTCTTCCCTCACGGACACGCCATCATCGCGAACTCGCACTCGTGGACTCGCTCAACACGGACTCGCTCAAACGCGGACTCGCCAGGCTTGAGGACTCCCCCCTCGCGGACTCGCTCAACGTGGATCCGTCATGCTCAGTGGTTTGACAATCACTGGTCTCTAAGACTCGTCAAGCTCTCCACTCACAATACATGGGGACTCGCCGCCCACCATGCTCGAGAGCAACCAAGAACTACCTGCAGATTATGCATCTCTAAAAAGAGCCTCAAGTCGCCTCTACAAGCCAACTCGAGCCTCGGGGACTACTCCTAGGCATATTGCTGAGCTAAGAATAAAGCAAGTAAACTCCAATCGGCGGACGACTTGTCAAGTTTTCAGTTCGGGGCTCGACAACAACATTGCTCCTCGAGTGTTACATTGCTCTTGAGTCATTGTGCTCATATGATTGCCGTTGTGTATACACGGACTCGCCATCATGGATCCACCCTTGCGGAGTCTTCACTCTCGGGGACTCGCCGCCTTCACAGAGTCTTCACGCTCGGGGACTCACCGCCGCCGTGGACTCTTCACGCTCGGGGAATCGCCTCCCTCGCGGAGTCTTCATGTTCGGGGACTCGCCCTCGCGGAGTCTTCACGCTCGGGGACACGCCGCCCCCAGGGACTCTTCATGCTTGGGGAATCGCCGCCCTCGTGGAGTCTTCATCACGGGCTTTCCATCACCAATTCGCCATCGCGAGCTGTCCCTCGTGGGCTCGCCCATCACGGAATTGCCTGCACCGACTCAGCGACTTTGTCATCAACGACTTGGTGGCTTCCACATCTACTATTCATCAGCCTTATCAAAGGGGCGAATCCACCCAATGGCGACTCACCTGGCGCGTCAACTCACCCAGGCGAATGGACTACCTCATGAGCTATTTCTCTATTTCAGGAGCTCGCCAGCGACTCACCATCGACTCTACCCTAGAATCTCCTATGTTGCTTCGGCAGTTTGAAGTCATTGCTGAGTCCCTGGCATGCTTGGGGACTACTGATGGGGGAATACCAATTGGGTTATACCCATGAAGCGGAGTCGCCAGCTGGATCGAGCCGACAGAAGTCAAGCCCAAGGTGGGTCGACTCGCCGAATACGACGACTAGCGTATACTGGACCTAGACGCCTCACCAATAGGAGGCGCAATATAATGACTCCAATAAAAAGCCCATTAGCACTTGTAAACCCTAACTGACTGGATATATAAAGCCACCAAGGGGAACCCCCACGGGAGAGGTCTCGTTAGATCTAGTCTTTCCCTCCGCCCACGGCGGCTCCATGTAAACCAATATGTGATCATATACTGGATTGATAGCAGAACGTAGCGATACTCCACCGAGGGGACGTGAACCTGGGTACATCGTGTGCCAATCTCGCTCCCGGATTCTCCTATATTGCCTTTCCTCCTCTATGTAAGCTACCTCGTAGCATCTGTCGTGATCAATACCATGACGGTTGTACCCGATAAACTTCAATGGTACCTGGTCTCTCGAGTCATCTCTAAAGACACATCCTCAATGCATTACATAGCATTTCTTCTCTCCCACCTCCGCTCCCACCTCTGCTCTACTTTATTTAGCTTCGACGTTCCGCATTCGGTGTTGCCGATGAGGGTGAACACTATGCATGCCCAGAACCACTTCGATATACAGGACAAATGATCCAGCCACGAGACTGACTCTGTGGTTGTCTCTGTACTATTCGCTTCTTCCTTCATCACGTACGCTAGTAAGGTGCTCTTTCGTCTCTCTTTTTTCTAATTTCGCATCGTGCTCAATCCATTTTAAGATTCTTACTTCGTCTCTTTGTCCATGCTAGCAGATGCTCTAATTTTCGGCGGTGCAGGTAGGCAGGGAAGATGGAGAGGAAAAGCATCATCGCCTCAAGAACCACACTATGATCATCCGCGCATCTCTCCCCGACTCTTGTTTCGTGCTGGGGGTAGCCTACATGCTACCCCGTCTATGGTCATCGCTGCTGCAGGACGATAACCTACAATTCGGCAGGATCAACATGCCATATGTGTGCCATATCGCTTCCATCGATAGGTCTTCACGCTTGCGGTCCTGGACGACGAGCTTCTAGAGCTGGCTTCTTCCAACCGTTCTTGTAGCTTGGAGTTGGAGTAGGGTGTAGAGCTCAGCCATCCGACGCGCCAAATCCTCTAGCCGGTATAACCCCACTACAAGGTTATAGCTTCTCGAGTGAGCCCGCGCCAGCCTGGTAATAGCTCCTGAGCGTACAAAAATGAGTATGTACGCTGACGACATACAAGCCACATATCAGAGCACACCATGTACGAAGAAAAGAAATATAAGCAACAATATCCAAATATATATAGCACATAGAGGACAGAGGTCCCAACAGTACATCATACATCAAGCGAAAAACCTGATATAACATCCAAGTACTTATATGACCGAAACGGGCATAAGATGCCAAGAAATAAGCAAGTAAGCTCCATGCCCACATGTCTGAGTACTTCCTGGTAGGATCCCGACTATTGCTCGTAGTAGTCCTCATCAGCATAGTCAACGTATTAAGCGCCAGACCCATCAACCGGGTCACACATACCCGTATGACGGTAAAAAAACCAAAACAAAAGAACAAATAAGAAAGGAAAGACATCAGTACTGAGGCCAGTACATGGCGAGACTAGAATTCAGCGGCCCTCGCCTACAAGGGATATATGGTGTACCGAGCGGCGGCAAAGCTTGCAACTAGATAACTTATAGAGACACGCTACAACATTGGCTATTAGAGCGAGGTAAGAGAGCGCTAAATGATAATAGTAAGATGACTCCAAGCATAACCCACTCAAGGCTTTCCCCCTCGAGATCCAGTCGAGAAAGTATTCCCACGGAACACACACATTGCAATTTTAGTTAAGCAGTTGTTTAGTTAGTAAGAGTAACTAATAGTCATATTATTAGGGTAAGACATTAGTGGTATTGTCTATGATCATGACATTATGCTCCTGAGGCGTCCATAACTGTGGACACACGACTTCTCGAAAAGATTTACCCTGCAGGGGTGCACAAATGTACCCAAACGCATGTTCAACCTTTCAAGCACTAAAACATAAATAGGAATGCCGTCCAAGTCTCACAACAAGAACTATCCTGTAACTACGTGCATATCCAGATGTATCATCTACTGCGTGGATCCAAACCAGAGGTACGACGACTCTCGAGGAAGGCACAAGGTTTGCGCCTACTGATGGATCGGGGCCCACGTGGGTAACTTGTACGCTCTGTGGGTGCCTCCACCGTGTACCACAACTTATTTATGCGAGCCATGGCAATCCACCAAAATTTTAAGTTTGAAGACATATTCAACACACCCAGTCGTAGGACATATTATGCATATGCACCAAATAGAAAACCAATTTTTTAACCCTCTGGATATACGAATAGCGCCAATAGTTGAGGGGATCCCAGATGTCAACATGTTTGGTTAGCGCAATATTCTCAGAACTAGTATCGTAGAAAGAACGGTTTCTAGGTCGACTCAAGCAGTCCCCAAAGGTGGTCGCTTCCCGAGCCTTACCATTAGGTGAAGCCATAACCAATATCATCAGATTAAAATTCATATCACCAATATTACCCAGATATCAAGTTCTACCTATATGAGAGAAGTGCTAGCAAGCCTACGACTCACAAGGGTAAAGCTAGCTAAACAAACAAGACAATAGGATAACCAAGCCAGTATAGTAGAGCAGGTAAAATAAAGGAACGGTATTAAACCATCAACATTAAGGATAGCAATAGATCAATAGAAGAGAATAAAGAATATAAATACAAAATAGATAGAAGGGAGTGAGATTCTCGCCTGACTGATCAAAGGAAGGAGTCGGTACAAACTAGAGAGGGTACTCTTATGACTGCTCAAACTCCTGCTCGTACTCGCCGGACTCGTCTTCTACCAAGAAGAACCAAATGCCATACATAAAAGGAAATAACGCAATTAGCATAGAGCTGATGCGATGCAAACATTAATGTAGCATGGCAAGGTATGATGCGATATGTTTAATGAGTCAAGTTTAAGTGGCTAAAAGATAGGAACATAGGAATAAAGTAAATCAGCCACATGTTACTTAGGAGTTCGAGTGCAATTTTAATTAGGGTTCGATGATGCATGATGAAAAAAGCAAATGGATACCACGGTTGGATTCGTGTCGTCGGGGTGATTGATTTATACATATCATTTGTCAAATTTGGATTTACGGCTTAAAAGTTATTGGATTACATTTTTAGGGTTAAAAGGGAAAAATGTCAATGTTGTAATAGTAAGGAGTGTTTCTGCAAAATTTTACTTAGGGCATCTTCACCGGGTTGACCCAAACGGTTGACCGAAATGGTCCGTTTCTGTCCGTCTGGGTTGGGACGTGGTCGCTTTTGGGTCGTGGTCCGGCATGTCCGGGCAGCCGCGCACAGCGGCCCGACCCGTCTGTCTGTCTCCCTCTGTCACCGCTTGACACCCTCGGCGATGGGACGTTGATGGCGACGTGACGTCGGCTATGAATGTCGACAGCTTCCCAAGCAGCCGGCGTTTCCCGACACCCTCGCCGTATTCCCTCCCATACGCACCTCCCCGGCTGTTTCCCTCCATCGTCGTGGTCTATAAAATACGGCCGTCGGCGCGGCTGATACAACAAGCCCAAGCAAGAGCAACCACCGCCTAAAGAAACACCAACCCGTAGCAGCCATGCCTCGCCGCAAGATCGCCAACTGGACCAAGATTAGGGAGATGTTCTGCACCCGCTTCCAGGAGGCCGACATCCGCACCCGCTTCCAAGAGGCTGACATCAACGTTGTCGGCCTCCAGGCTATGTTGCTGTCCTAGCACATGGTCGAGGCGGAGGTGGTGGCCTACAAGGAGAAAGGATGTGTGGCCGAGGCGGCGCTGGAGAAGGTGGTGGAGCCGACCACACAGGTGGCCGCCCAATGGGTGGTGGGTGAGGTTCACCACGTCGTCGCCAAGAAGGCCGCATTAGCGGCCCTCCACGAGATCCGCCACAAGGCGTCCATGACCACGCTAGAGGGAGTGGCCAAGGAGGCTGCCAAGGTTGCCACCCGCGAGTTTCGCCACGCCGCCACCACGCGCAGTGCGGTGGAAGCGTCGGAGCATGCCATGGACGCGGCGACGGAGGATATGCGCATGGATACGGCCGCCAAGGTGGCGAGCACGTGGGCTCTCGTCGACGGGGATAAGATGGAAGTGGAGGACAGCGACGAGGAGGGGAAGGAGGTGGACCAGGAGCGGGCGGTGACGGAGGAGGAGGCGGGGGAGGAGGCGATCGCCGTCCCCCTACAGATCGCACAGGCGCTAGGCCTCGGCCCCAACGGAGCTCTGGCTAGGGTTACCCCCTTGGTAGCGAGGAAGGCGACGGAGTTGACCAACCAGGAGGCGAGGGACCATTGGGCAGCCGAGATAGAGAAGGTCCTGGCCAACCGGGCGACGGCGGACCGCCGGAAGGCGGCCGGCAAGACGGAGGCTCGTGGCCGAGCGCGCGACCGTTACCGTGATCGCCTCCAACAGCAGGCTATCTGAGCAGCAATGGTGGCGATCGACGGGGCTAGCGGCAGCGGCAATGGTGGTCGCGGCAACGGCGACGAGTAGCTGGAAGGGCGGCCTCCTCCAGTAGTAGTCGTCCTATTTTCTTCAAATGTGCATTGTTGTAATCGCCAGGGCTGATCTAATGAAAAAGCTAGTTTTAGCACTAATGTTTTACTTACATATAGGCCTCGAGCGGCCGACAGGCGTACACCCGCGTGGTCCTTGCGTTGTCCGGGCCGACGCAACCTTTGCTCAAATTAGGTGCACGGATGAGTCGACTCGTACGCGTTTGTCCGATTGGATCGTGCCGCTGGGAGGACATGCCCCGCGCGTCCACGCGGACGCATTCGGACACGCCCCGATGGGTTGGGCCGATCTGGTGGAGATGCCCTTGTACCACTGCTCATTTCAGAAAATCATTTACTTTTCATGTTGAAATTATTTGCAAATTCAACTTCGTTTGAAAGTTATTTGAATTTGAATTAATTAAATTAGTTAATGAAACAGACAAAGAAAAGAAAATTGGGCCGCCAGGGAGTTGCTGGGCGCGCTGCCAGGCCAGTGTTTTTTTTTAAAGCGTCACGGTAGCCTCGTTTTCTGAAATTCAGATCTGGGTTCGGTTGAAGATGGTGACAAATTTGGAAGGATTTTGCAGATGATATAAAAACAAAAATTGTATATCTCGCCAAGATCTAGAAGTTTGCAGCAGGAAGTTTTTCTAGAAAAAACAACATACGCATCGGAAAAGGGATTGGAACAGAGCAAATTCCGATTTTGAACGGAAATTTTAGAAAAACAGATTATTTTGCCCCGACTTCAGCAGATGATTTATTCGTTGTGGAACTCCAAATCAAGCGTCGTTTGTTCCCGGAGGTAGCTGAATTATAGGTCTTTATGTTTTGTTCAGGAAGTTTTCGCAAACAAGCAACATGGATGCCGAACAAATTCGAGGATTGGCGACCTGGTAGATATACGTGCTGAAGTGGTTCACCTTGGGGTGGTCGGTGAAGGTGGTACGGCCGACGACGAGGTGGCGGTGAGCACGGCGACGACGACGGTGGCGAGGTTCGACCGTAGCGAGTCCTTGTGCGTTGCCCTTCTTCTCCGGCTCCTGACTGCAACGACGAGCTCCAAGGCATTGGCGGCGAGGTAGACAACGGAGGCGGCTAGGCAGAGATGGAAAGGGGGTTTTAGGATTAGAGAAAGGGTTTTAGAAATAAGTAAGAAAAAAATAGAAAAAGAGAGATGAGATGTGGACATATTTGTGTGTATAAGAACACACATAGATTTAGCAAAGAATGAGGAGAGGACCAAGGAAAGGAAGGGAGCAAGACAACAAAATCTCAACTCCAAACAAAATACAAAGCAAATGCAAATAAAAGAAGAATGGAGGTCAAGGTATAAATATGTGGGCTAGGGATTGAAAAGTCAAAAGTCCAAATAAAACCCACATATATAAAAGAGGAAGAAGATGATGATATTGTTAATATCTTAGAGGTAGGAAGGGAATTAAAGAGAGAGGCTCTCAACTCCAATTGGCCATTATAGCAAGTTTAATTAAAAAAGCCAAATACAATTATATAAAGAAAAAAATAAAAGCCAACACATGAATATGATGCATGAATGATAAAAACAAGAAATGCACAAATCATGACAAAAAGTGGGGATTGGAACCTTGGGATCTCACAACACGCCCCTCCTTGAAGGAATCGCATCCCAAGATTCTAAGAAGAGGAGAAAAGAGCGGGGTACTCGGATCTCAAGAGATCTCCACGCTCCCAAGTTGCTTCTTTATCAGAGTGATGTGACCATTGAGCTTTGAAAAACTTGATGATTTTATTTCTTATCTTTCGTTCGGCCTCATCTAGAATGTGAATAGGATGCTCATGGTAAGAGAGGTCTTCCTTGAGCTCAATGGAAGAATGATCCATGGCTCTACTGGGATCCTTGAAACATTGCCTCAACTCTGAGATGTGGAAGGTGGGGTGAACATTTTTGAGATTCTTAGGCAACTCCAAAACATAAGCAAGAGGACCTGGTCTTGAGAGAACCTTGAAGGGACCGATGTATCGTGGGGCAAGCTTCCCTTTTATACCAAAGTGGTGTGTGCCTCTCAATGGGGTCACACGGAGATAAGCAGGATCACCCACTTTGTACACCATATCACGGTGTTTTCCATCATAGTAGGATTTTTGCCGATTTTGAGCAATTTTCAAGTTCTCACGAACAATTTGACACTTTTGTTCTGCCTCTCTGATGATATCCGAAAACATTTCAGGATCCAGAGGATCTTTATTTTCCAAGATCTTCCTTTCACCAGCTTATGACCACTACAGAGGAGTACGACACTTGCGGCCATAGAGAGCTTCAAACGGTGACATCTCCAGACTTGATTGATGACTATTGTCGTAAGAGAGTTTGGCAAAAGGAAGGCATTCCTCCCATTTCATGCCAAAGGAGATGACACAAGCTCTGAGCATATCTTCAAGAATTTGATTTACTCTTTCCACTTGGCCTTGAGACCGAGGATGGTACGAAGTGCTGAACTTGATGTTACTTCCCATGTACTGCTGGAAAGATTCCTAGAATCTGGAAGTGAACAATCTTCCACGGTTAGAGGTGATTTCTTCAAGAACACCATGGAGGCTTACAATCCTTGCAATATAGAGTTCTGCCAATTGACTAGTTGTAATAGTTTTTTTGACATGCAAGAAGTGAGCCACTTTGGACAAGTGATCTGTGGCGCCCCGCAAAAACCACTACTAGAAAATCGCGTTGTTTTTGTGCATTGCATCATCATGACTGCATGCTCATGTCATCATGCCACATTGCATTTGAGCATCGTCATCATCATGCATGGTTTTGTCTAAAACTATTTCGAAAACCTACTTTGTTTTCTAAATAGTCCCCGCCTTTATTTCAAATCAAAACCCGGGTCTCCGAAATATTTTGTTTTGTCTACCAAAGGATTTCAAAAGCCCCGTTTTAAATAAACAAAAGTTATATTATTTTTATAGGAGGCAGCCAGCCAGACCCGAAAGCCTAGCCAACCACCTCCAAATTAAAACCCTATCTGTCTAACCCCAAACCTTTTTCTACACAATCCAATTCTACCCAGCCCCCTCCACCTCACCCCACCCTATCACAGCGCGCCACATCACCCTGGCCCAATCCCCCACCCACTCACCCGCTGCCACCTCACCCCCAACTCCCTCTACTCCCTTCACACAGCCACTCCCACCGCCACCTCATCCCACCTGGCCATCTTCCACCAAACGCGCTGCTCCACCCAGCCGCACTGGGCCCCACCTCCTCCTCCTTTTCCCGCCGAGCCGCCACATCCCCCGCCGACCAGACCCTCCTAGGCGCGCGCCCCAATCCCGTTCTCCCGCCCACCTACCCTAGCCCGACCCCACCTGTCCCCACCCCGCCCACGCGTCCCTAGGCCCTGGCCCCGTGCCCCACGTCGCCCACCTCCTCTCACCTCTCCGCCCCTCACGCGCCCGCAGGCCACCTCTTGTCCTCCCTCCTCTGCTTCGCCCCGCTTCCCCCGTCGTTCCTCTGTCCCGTCTAGGTTCCGCTCCGCCGCAGCGCCGCCGCCAAGCTCCGTGCCGCCCTTCGCCGGCCTCCGTCGTCGCCTCGCCTCTTCCCCGGATCCGCCTGCGCTCAACCTGGCCTGCGCGGATCTGCCCAGCAGAGCCCGCCGCCGGCGATTTTCTGACCCGGAGCTCCTCCGGCCGCCCTCCTCCGTCGCGACGCCGTCGCCCCGCCTCGGCCCTACCGCCGACCGCGCCTCTCCGACATGCGGCTCCGCCCTCTGCGCCGGCCCCGCGCCTCCTTGTCACAACGCCGTCCGTTGCCCTCTTCTTCCCTCCGCCGCTGCGGCTTGTGCCGTCTCACCGGCCCGACCTCGCCGCCGTCCTCGTCGGGCCCCGCCGCCAGTACCTCGCCTCCTCTCGCGCCGGCCTCGCCTTCCCTGCACCGGAGCCGCGCCTCCACCGCGTCATCCCCGGCCGCCAGCGCCTCGCCGCGCCTCCTCCTCCTTGTTTCCGGCCGCCGCACTGCGGGTCCTCGTCCGCAACCACCGGTCCTCGTCCTGCCTTCCCAGGTTCCTGAAGCCGCGCCGCTGGCAGCCGGCCATCCTCGACGCCAGTGCCCTCAAGCACGCCCTCGACTGGCGGTCACAAGGGCACTCCTCTGCCTGTGTGATGTTGTGTCGGTCTGTTGTTACCATGGTGACACTGAACATGTTTCCGGTACGTTGTTGGCCAAGCCTCTAGTCACGGTTTTCCCTTTGCTCGATTTAACTCCAACATCTGTGTGTGTGTGCTAGCTCGGCCAAGGACGTGGCCACAATCTCTTTGACCGACATTGCAGATCTCCGGAGGAAAGTCTGAGACTCAAGGTCTTCGACGTAGTTGTCTTATCTGTCAAGTTCGACCCTGACCCGGTGCCACTCGAAGACCATCGTTTGAAGATGAACCCGAGGGATTCCGAGAAAACTGGCAAGGACTGCCTCATGGAACCGAAACCTTTCAGAACGACAAGTTCACCGACACGAACCCGAAGATCGATTCGGAACGCCAAGGTATTCTTCATGGATACGGATTCAAAGACCTCGATCCCTGAGTCCGAAGATCGAGACCGAACCTAGGCACGCCAAGCTCTCCTTCGCGGATCCGAAGACCGATCCTGTCGGAACCGAACCCCACCGACCCCCGGTGAACACCAAGTTCGCCGAACCCTCATGTGATCCCCTAACCAATACCCCTATTTTTATAAATGCCATCTATATGAATTGTTGCATATCAATTGAACATGCCTGCACACATATTTTGTGAGTCCGGGTTGTATTGTCGATTCATCTAATAATTAAATATGGAGTCCATCTGCGGGATATCTTTGTATTATTCTGGACTCCATTTAAATTGGTGTAGCGAACCGATGCCATGTTTCGCCCTGTTAATAAAACATTTAAATTGCGGGGTTCTAAATAACTTGAACCGTTTAATTAATTGTTGGGACCCGGTTCCGCTTAATGCTGCCTAATTGCACTGCATCTGCATCATATCATAATCATGCCGGATCTTCTGCCATAATATTAAATAGTGCATCCGGTGTTTCTTTTAGTGCTTGCTTCTTCGCGGATTAGACCGATGAGTGGATGCGAGTATCGACAAGTTCTCTGGATATGATCCGTCGACAGTGTTTTCCCAGGTGAGCATTCTCCCTCTTTCTACCTATTTTGCATTTATAGTCTTTATTTCCTCCTGTTGATCTATTGCTATCCGTATCGCGATGCTTTAGTTTCCGTACCCCATTTATATCCCGTGCAGCCTCTATATTGCCTTGGACACCTCCTATTACCTGTGTATGGTAGATAGCTGGCCTTGCGAGTCGTAGTTACGTGCTCGGGTGCGATCTCGTGTTGACAAGTACCACAATTGTTGGAATGCTGGCAGATGGTTATTGGTGGAGATGCTTACTGGTGGAGATGATCATGACTTTAAATACAACTATTAAAATGCTAGATATACCTAATGCAGAGGCATCGATGGGTAATAGATGTTATTTGGTTCTTCCACGCTCACTTCTGAAAGCCGTGTCCGCGGTTATGGACGACTTGGAGCACAGTATCTCGATCATAGACAAGCATAACTAAAGTAGTATTATAAACTTGACTTAATATGTGACTAGTAATCAGCTCAAGTAGAACAGAATGGATAATAAAAATGCCAACAACTGGTGGATCTGTGGTGAGCTGTGTCATACTATACCTGCCTAGTAAGTATTGCAATTCCAATGGAATGTGCTAAAAGTGCCAACAACTGCTGGGTTTTTGGATTCCTTAGGACTATTATATCTGACTAGTAAGCACTGCAACTACCACTGAATGGTAATTAAAAATTGCCCACTACTTATGCTATCAGAATGACTCATGCTATCTATAGCTGATTAGTAAGAGCTTCAACTATAACGGAATGAGTAAAATTGCCAACTGTATGAGTTCCTCGGTTCGACTTCCTCGTTTGGTCTCGAGGGGGAAATACCAGGATGGGTTTGTTTGGTGTTAGCTCTAGGTTGGATCAGAATAGGTCCTTCTTACCCCTCTCTAATAGCCGCCAGTGATACCGAGTATCTATAGGTTGTGTAGTGCCGCTGCACTGCCGCTTCAGCCCATCATACCTATGTAGACGAGAGCCGCCGAATTCTAGCCTCGCCGTGTACTGGCCTCAGTACTGACGCTCCTCTTTTTCCTTTGCCCTTTGTCGGCACCCCTTTTGTTTTAGCAGGTTCGAGATCGCCGTCGTTAGCAGGGTTACCCTTCCGACTTGGCCTGGGCAGGGTTATGGATGCCATTGGTTATTCTTCAGGGCTTTTAGCCCCATTTGCATCTTGTCCGTAGCCGGACGTTCTATCGTTTTCAAGGTGATTTGGATCTTTGTATTGTATATCTGTATTCTTGACTCATGGAGTCGGTGCTGTATATATATGTTCTATGGGTCCCATCAAGGACTGTTGTGTAACGGTATTACTTCGTTTTCCACCCGCACGAAAGTGCCTGGTGGGCGTCCTTGAATTGTTTCTATGCGGGTTTGGCGGAAAGAGCTAAAACTTGCATAGGGCCGATTTGAGGGTGTTACATGATCAATCACCACAAAGATGCCATTGTTGCCCTTTAGAGACTTCGGAAACCGGTGATAAATCCATCTCAATTTTATACCACTTCCACTCAGGAATCTAGGGAGGTTGAAGGAGACCAGTGGCTCTCTTATGTTCTTCTTTCACTCTTATGCAAACATCACACTTGGCAACATAATTGGCAATTTCACGCTTCATGCACGTCCACCAATAGTAAGGCTTCAGGTCATGGCACATTTTTGAGCTACCAGGGTGAATAGCAAGTAGAGTTCCCGTGCTTCTTTGAGATTAGATTCTTCAGTGCTTGCACTTTTGGTACACCAATGCGCCCTTTAATCTAAGAGTGCCATTAGCATCAACGGTATAGGATTTGTACATGGTAACACCCATTTCTAGATTTTTCTTGACTTTGAGGACCATAGCATCAGTCAACTAGGCCTCAGGAAAGGTGTGGTATAGAAACAAACCAAAGGTTCCTAGTAGCCTCTATACAACTAGTTCATTGGGCAACTGATGATCAAGGTTTCCTGGTCATGGAGCTTTTATGCCAATTGACAATGAAGTCATAATCATTGGAGAATGATGTGATGGACATTACCAAATATAAGTATTGCAAAATGATCAAGTCACAAAGTTCATCGTTGCAATAGTTAGAAACGAAGTATCCTAATCCTTAGACCATGAGATCATGTTTAATCACTATCACCCGCGGGTGCTTAGACTGCATCAACCGCAACACCGTATCAGGGTGTTCATAAAGGTGTATGTTGGGTATTCCAAAGGGACATGTGAGGCATATGCATCAAGATCAGGATTTGTTCTCCCGAGTGATGGGAAGATACATTGGGCCCACTCGGTGAAATTACACCCATAAGCTGCGCAGCATGTGACTAGGTCACGTCGATGGGATATCACGAGATTGAACAAGGTATCATGATACCGATGATTGATCTCGGACAAGTTAGGTATCAAAGTAAGAAAGGGAATCGGACTCGACTTTTATGGTTCAAATGACAGTGAAATCATGGAATGCACAAGGGGCCATTATGGGCATCTTGGTCCCGCTAATGTTCATTGATCCGAGAGTCATCTCGAGCATGTATGTGATGTTCCCGAATTGTAGGATAACACACTTAAGGGTTTTATGACACTTAGAGATCATTTTGGAATTGGTGGAATCACTTCAAGAAAGAGAAAAGAATACTGGAAGTGTTCCGTGAGACGATCATAATCGTCCCGAGAAGGATCCGAAGGAGTTCAGAGTGAACCGCAAGGTGTTTCAGATCAAATTGGATTATATTAATTGTTGGAATTAATAATAAAATAATATTTAGATTAAATTTTATGGGGAAAACTTACCTAATGGGCCAAGTCCATGGAGGGAACAAGGCCCAAGAGGCAAACTGCAATAGGGCAGTTGTCACTGCCTTAGTGGGCGCGCAGGGTGGAACCCACCTGGCTGCCAGCCCCACCTTGGGCCACGCGTGCAGGGCCCACCCTGGCCTGACCGACTAGCCTCCTCCTTGGCGTGTGCGCCCCCATGATACATTGCAAACATATCTATAATTTTTGATGTTCTATGCTTGTTTTATATCTACTTTCTTATGTTTTGTCCACACTTTGGAGTATTTTTATACACTTTCTTGGACTAACCTATTAACAAGATGCCACAGTGCCAGTTGCCTGTTTTCTGCTATTTTTGGTTCCAGAAAGTCAGAAAATGAATATTCTCGGAATTGGACGGGACAAAAGCCAAAGTCAATATTTCACTGAGGGGAACACGGAGCCAGAAGACGAGACGGAGAGGGGCCAGGGGCCAGCCACACCACCTGGCCGCGCGGCTAGGCCTAGCCCGCGCCTGGGGCTGGTGCGGCCGCCTAGGGAACCCACTCGGCCTCCCCTTTCGCCTATAAGAAGCCTCCGATACAAAAACCCTAAGGACCCGGTCAAAATTCCACGAAAGAGTCTGTAGTCACCGTCATCTTCATCCCTAGATCAGTAGGGGTCTGAAGCTCTTCCCGGCACCCTGTCGGAGGGGAGAGATCACCCTGGAGGCCTTCTTCATCACCATGCCTGCCTCCGGTGTGATGCGTGAGTAGTTTATCCCTGGACTACCGGTCCATGTAGTAGCTAGATGGTTGATTCTTCTCCTTTGTGCTACCATGTTTAGATCTTGTGAGCTCCGTTCATGATCAAGATCATCTATTTGTAATCATACATGTTGTGTTTGCCGGGATCCGTTGGATATGGAGATGCTATTTTAGATTGATTATTGATTCTATCATGTCTTTGGTATTTGTGATCTTGCATGCTCTCCGTTGTTAGTAGCTATCTTGGCCGAGTAGATGCTAGCAACTCCAAGAGGGAGTATTTATGCTCGATAGTGGGTTCATGCCTCTAGTATTCTAGGGAAGTGATAGAAATCTCTAAGGTACTAGATGTGCTATTGCTACTAGGGAGAAAACAGCAATCCTTTGTTCATAGAATAATCGTATTGTTTACTTTACACACTTTGCTTAATGCAATTATCTGTTGCTTGCAACTTAATACTGGAGGGGGTTCGGATGATAACCTGAAGGTGGATTATTAGTCATAGATGTAGTTGGATTACGGTCTATGTATAATGTTGTAATGCCAAATCAAATCTCATAGGAGTCAAGATGATTCTTATATGCATGTATGCTTTCTCGATGTTTGTCAATTGGCCCATTTATAATTTGTTCACCCAATATGTCAACTATCTTAAGGAGAATCACCTCTAGTGAACTATGGACCCCGGTCCTTTATTTTACTATCAATCTACAATCTATTTACTATTTGTTGTTTACTTTCTGCAAGCAATTACTATCTTCCACACAATACATTTAATCCTTTGTTTTCAGCAAAACCGGTGAGATTGACAACCTCACTGTAAGTTGGGGGCAAACTTCTGTGGTTGTGTTGCACAGGATTCCAAGTTGGAAACAACACCTTGGAGGTGTTTCCTTGCTCCTACTGGTTTGATAACCTTGGTTTCATAACTGAGAGAAAACTTGTTGCTGTGCTCATCATGCCTTCCTCTTGGGGTTCCCTAACGAGCTCGATATATTTTGAGCCATCAAGCTATTTTTCTGGCGTTGTTGCCGGGGAGTCAAGGACATCTTCACAAGGGGAGTCCCTCATAACCAATCTCTTTACTTTGTTTTATTTGTTTTGCTTAGTTTATTTCTGCTTTGTTTGCTTGTTATTTTTATCAAAAATATAAAAAAAACAATTAGTTCCTACTTTTGTTGTTATTTTCGTTGGTCTGTTATTGTCTTGCTTTATCATGCTTTCTATAAATGGTTGGTTTCTTTGAAACTGAATCTAATTGGCATGGTGGGTTAACGGAAGAACAAAAATATTATTATAAGGAATACCGCTTGTCACAAAAAGGGAAACACTTATGGGAACAAATTGATTAATTGTATACCATTGCTAGAAACGTGTGCTTTACTTATAATGTTACTTATTGCTTTGATAAATCTTGTTTTTGTAAGAGGTATAAACACCTCCCTTCTCAATGTGAGTATAATGATGATGTTACCATATCTTCTTATGTTAATGGAAATTATGACTTTTATGATGTGGAACAAATTGAAAAATTTATTGCTTGGAAGGGTGCATTCGAACTAGCTTATTTGCTTGAAAATGCTGATGATGCACCTTATAAATATGAGTTTTACGATATACTTAAATTTTTCTTCGATAATTACAAGGAAGAAAATGGCTATATTCTTGAATATCTTAATAGATGCTCTCCACCAACGGAAGAGACTAATGCCTTGGAGGAGCCTATAGAATAAGAAATTGCTGAAACTGAAAGCTCATTGGATGAAAAAGAGGAGGACAGTGATGATCAAGAGGATGAAGAATGTATCTACCCATTCCTACGTTCTAATGGGAGTAACTCTTTACCCCTTACATTATTTGATTGTCCCCATGCTTACAAAGGAGGATGAATGTAATGCTCCTTTGGATTCTTTTGAAAATGTTTATAATAAAGCTCTAGATGATGGTCCTATATTGGTTGATAATATTAATTGTACTATTATTGAAAATGAGATTGATCAGTCATCTTGTTATAAAATGTTAAAAGTGGGTTTGGAGGTTTTAATCCCACAATTTTTGAGCTTGATAAAAATTATGTGTTTGTAGATCATGAAAAGCATGCTTTATGTGATAGTTATATTGTTGAGTTTATTCATGAGGCTACTGAAAATTTCTATGAGAGAGGAAAATATGGTTGTAAAAGTTTTCATTGTATTAAAACACCTCTCTATTTGCTGAAAGTTTTGAAGTTGCTCTCATTTTATCTTCCTGTGCCTATCACTTTGTTCTTTGTGAATTTATTTGCGTATAAGATTCCTATGCATAGGAAGTGGGTTAGACTTAAATTTGTTTTGAATTGGCTTCTTGATTCTCTCTTTTACTTCAATTCATATTTCTTATGTGAGCATCATCGAAATTCTTATGCCTAGCTCAAAGGCGTTAAAGAAAAGCACTTATTGGGAGATAACCCAAATTTCTTTAGGGATCTTTTGTTGAGTATTGGAAGTTATTGCCTCAGTAATAACCTCTCCTTATCATTTTTGTGTGGTTTTTGTGCCAAGAGTAACCTCTAATGAGAGAGAAGTAATGCTTGGAAAAGTTGTTGTCCCGAAACAGATTTTTGTGCTTCACTGTAAAAATTCATGAAAAATCTTAGTATGTCGGTTTGAGCTGTAATGTTTTTTGCTTCTGCCCCAGGTTGTTATATAACTTTCATTAGTTCAACACTTTTTGATTTGAGCAACATAAGGTCTTTGAAAAAATTGGTTTTTACCTGCTAGTCTGTTTTGATAGATTTCTGCCATTATTTACATTTGCCTCTTAATCTCTTTCTCTTTGAGTTCTCTTGATCATTTGAACTTTTTAAAAGAAGTGCTACAGTATCTTATGTTTTAATGGAAGTTTTAATTGTGTTGGAATTGAACCAAAAGACTTATTATCTTGAGTACACTAATGTTGCTAATGAAGATTGTGTGAAGTTTTGTATGAAGGAAATTTTAAAGTGTAGAGAAGAGTAATGTGATAAGATGAAGAATAGACAAAAGCTCAAGCTTGGGGATGCCACCCTTTTCACCCCAAGAAATATTTAAGAAGTACAAGCGTCAAAGCTTGGGGATGCCCAAGGCATCCCCTTCTTCATCAATAAAAATTTCAGGTTTCTTCCAAACACTTCATTTTTATTGTTTCATGCACAGTTGTGTTGTTCTTTGGAGCGTCTTTGTTTTAGTTTTTAGTTTTTGTTTGCATAGTTTGCTTGAAGAAACTGGTTGGACCCCCTCATTCATGCATTAGTTTTCAAATAAAGTTGATTTGGATTAAAAAAGAGTAGGAAAGTTCATGCTTAAGTGGTAAAAAGGAGCTTGTTTTTTACTGTGGCTTAGACTTTATCATGTCATGCTTGGTATTGATTTGGCTTTATGCTTAGTGATTATTGTTGTAGCATGACTTGTTATAAACAATTGCGATTGCTTAATGTGCCTTGAAAGAATCATGCATTGTTTTAGCATATAAAAGCATAATATTGTGGTATTCTCCTTTAATGCTTTATTTGGGTTGACTTGGCGCATGCTCACACCATGTTAAGACTATACCAAGTCACAATAGCCTCTATGATCATTTAGTTTTCGACTTGTAATATCACTTTATGCTTAAATAATGTTTTGTCGCTTTGCATGATTATGACCATTATTGCTCTCTTAGTTGGTCACTCCTAGTCTTTTGCTAGACTCTATACAAAGTATGAGTTCTACTCATGCATCCAACTCCAAATAAAACCAAGTTATTCCAAAGAGTCCTTCATACCTACCTATTAGCATTTGCTATTCCAAGTATATTCATGTTTTTATCTACCTTCCAAATTAAACTTTTTATGTGAAAATTAGTGATTAAAGCTCTCACGAACTTGATGGCACACTTTACTTTTCTTGCCCCTAATAAACTTGAACCATTGTGTCATATATGTTGTATATGCTTGCACTTATACGTTGGGGATTAGCAGAACCGTGCTGTCATGGAGAACGCTTTCAACATTGCACTTGTACATTGTACCTAGTTGATATCATGCTCTTTTTTATGGATGTCGTCGGTGTGAAATAAAAGGGGAGCTTGTAAGTCCATGAAGTTATGTATGTGTGTTAGAGAAACGCCTGGACCGCTATCCTAAGCCATGCCTAATCATGGTGGAAACTTGCAGCATCACCATAGTGAGCAATCTATGAAACATTCTTCTTATAAAAAGAGATAGAGATTGAGAAAAAAGAAAAAAAGAGATGAGAAAAGAGGAAAGAGAGAAAAAAGCACCATTTTCCCATGGTAAATAAGAAGATTTATGAGATGTTCATTGTCTGCTTGCGTTGTCATTTTGATTATGGGATAGCTCTTGTATCATGTGCAAGGGGTACCCCGCTGGCGGTTCTCTATGATACACATGTACTTACTATGACAAGAACTTACCGGTAACTAAACTTGAGTAGCATGAGGAGCGGCCCTTGTATTCAAGGGACATGAGATTGCCAACTTATACTTTGTCAAGAATATACTCCATAGTTTGTTCACTTTAACCGTAATCACTTCAAGATTCTTATGATAGGGGCAATGAGAGCTGAAAGCTAATAAGTACCATAATTTTTGGAAGCTCTTTATGAGACTTGAATCCTTGCTTCCTTCTGTGATGGCCTTTCTTTTGCTTTTATGTTGAGTCTCCATCTTCTATCTTTATGCACCTATTAAGAGAGCATAGTGGCCATTCTTAGTTTAATGTGCATTGTCCCAAGACTTGTTGATTGATGCATAACTTTGATATTGCTTGTTCTTAAACTATTTGTATCTAGTCACCCTTATGAACTTTGAAGATGTCCTATGCATTTATGTTTTGCTACACTAGGAGGGACAAGCTGAATACCATTCTCATTATGTTTTCTTTATGTGAAACAAACAAACATCTTTCAAAGCATTGTTATTCATGAATCTTTTGTTTGTGTCTTTTCATGTTACAACATAGTTGCTATGTCTTATTGTTAGAACTATATCTTTCATTGTATGTTAAAGTACTATGATCCTAGCTATCAATGTTTTACAAATACCTTGATCAATATTATGATGGTGCATGTCACCTTAAAAATTATTCTTACTTTTTATCACTTACCTACTCGAGGACGAGTAGGAGTTAAGCTTGGGGATTATGATACGTTGCAAATGTATCTACAATTTTTGATGTTCCATGCTGGTTTTATATCTACTTTCTTATGTTTTGTCCACACTTTAGAGTATTTTTATACACTTTATTGGACTAACCTATTAACAAGATGCCACAGTGCCAGTTGCCTGTTTTCTGCTGTTTTTGGTTCCAGAAAGTCAGAAAATGAATATTCTCGGAATTGGACGGGACAAAAGCCAAAGTCAATATTTCACCGAGGGGAACACGGAGCCAGAAGACGAGACGGAGAGGGGCCAGGGGCCAGCCACACCACCTAGCCGCGCGGCTAGGCCTAGCCCGCGCCTGGGGCTGGTGCGGCCGCCTAGGGCACCCACTCGGCCTCCCCTTTCGCCTATAAGAAGCCTCCGATACAAAAACCTAAGGACCCGGTCAAAATTCCACGAAAGAGTCTGTAGCCGACGTCATCTCCATCCCTAGATCAGTAGGGGTCTGAAGCTCTTCCCGGCACCCTGCCGGAGGGGAGAGATCACCCTGGAGGCCTTCTTCATCACCATGCCTGCCTCCGGTGTGATGCGTGAGTAGTTTATCCCTGGACTACTGGTCCATGTAGTAGCTAGATGGTTGATTCTTCTCCTTTGTGCTACCATGTTTAGATCTTGTGAGCTCCGTTCATGATCAAGATCATCTATTTGTAATCATACATGTTGTGTTTGCCGGGATCCGTTGGATATGGAGATGCTATTTTAGATTGATTATTGATTCTATCATGTCTTTGGTATTTGTGATCTTGCATGCTCTCCGTTGTTAGTAGCTATCTTGGCCGAGTAGATGCTAGCAACTCCAAGAGGGAGTATTTATGCTCGATAGTGGGTTCATGCCTCTAGTAATTTGGGGAAGTGACAGAAATCTCTAAGGTACTAGATGTGTTCTTTCTACTAGGGAGAAAACAGCAATCCTTTGTTCATAGAACAATCGTATTGTTTACTTTACACACTTTGCTTAATGCAATTATCTATTGCTTGCAACTTAATACTGGAGGGGGTTCGGATGATAACCTGAAGGTGGATTATTAGTCATAGATGTAGTTGGATTACGTCTATGTATAATGTTGTAATGCCCAATCAGATCTCATAGGAGTCAAGATGATTATTATATGCATGTATGCTTTCTCGATGTTTGTCAATTGGCCCGTTGTAATTTGTTCACCCAACATGTCAACTATCTTAAGGAGAATCACCTCTAGTGAACTATGGACCCCGGTCCTTTCTTTTACTATCAATCTACAATCTATTTACTGTTTGCTGTTTACTTTCTACAAGCAATTACTATCTTCCACACAATACGTTTAATCATTTGTTTTCAGCAAAACCGGTGAGATTGACAACCTCACTGTAAGTTGGGGGCAAAGTTCTGTGGTTGTGTTGCGCAGGATTCCAAGTTGGAAACACCTTGGAAGTGTTTCCTTGCTCCTACTGGTTCGATAACCTTGGTTTCATAACTGAGGAAAAACTTGTTGTTGTGCTCATCATACCTTCCTCTTGGGGTTCCCCAACGAGCTCGATATATTTTGAGCCATCACCCCTCCTTCCTTGGTTTAGTCCCACCCCGGGACTTTAATGGTTGGGATACCTTCT
Organism: Avena eriantha; assembly: GCA_910589775.1. Lineage (NCBI taxonomy): Eukaryota > Viridiplantae > Streptophyta > Magnoliopsida > Poales > Poaceae > Avena > Avena eriantha. The sequence goes on along the minus strand of OU342745.1, from coordinate 267,546,389 downwards.
TTTCCCCTATATATAAAGGTATATATGGGAGGGGAAATGACACATAATAATATCTAAGGTAATTTCCTTAAGGATCTCTCTCTCTCTCTTTCTCTCTCTCTTCTCTTACGACTACGACGCCACGTAAGGGATGCACGAGTATGAGAGTGCTTTGTTGCGGTACGCTATTGTGTTGCGGTGATTCTAGCTAGAAGATCTACTTCCGCATCCTGGTTGGATCAGGGCGAACAAGAGTCATCGTTGAATACCATACGCGTGTGAGACCACGAGGGTGCTGCCATTTGTGGCACCAGGATTATCGTGCAAGGACCAGGGGTGACTTGCGAGGATCTTCGTGACCTTGAGGTTAGTGCGAGTACGACTACATCATCCATGTTCCATATGAACATTAAACTCTTTTGGTCTAAAAGGGTATGTTACCAAAGTCTCTCTCCATTATAAAATTAATCCTAGATAGATCTTGGGCATATTGGTGTTACGCTAGTCAAGAATTTTTTGTTTCTGCTACAAACCCCTTCAGTCGTATTAGAGCCGATCTATGCGTTGTATTTCTTGTACGGATAGAACGCTTGCGGAATGCTAGTATTGATCCTCTAGTTTTAACCCTCCCATGTGTACTTGTTTATATCACGACGCTGTTTGATGAAGCGGCCCGGACCGATCTTACGCATAAGCTTACACGAGACTGGTTCCACGCTGAACATACATCTTGTACCGTATATGTGGCTAGCGGGTGTCTGCCTCTCTTTCAGTAGTTGATATGACATTTGCAACAGAGGGCCCCGAAAGGAGTGTAGTGGAGGCAATTGTTGGATCCATGTTGTGGTTGGAAGTTCGGAGGTAGAGGCGGTTATGCCACGAAAGCCTAACAACCACGTAAAACTTGCAAAATATTAAGTAGAGGCATCTAACTTTATTTTGCAGAAGGCATGTGATTTGATATGGTCATGGTCGTGATCAAGGTAAAGTAGTTTACTTTTCTGTTACAAAGTTGTATAGTAATAATCATCGTATCGATGGACGACCAACTGGTGGAGTCATGGACTTGGGCCGAAGTAGTGGCAAGATGGTGATCATGTCGGAGCGGTCAATGGAGATCAAGGCGCGTGAAGAAGGACCATATCATGTCACATATAAATTGCATATGATGTTAATTATTTATGTGTTATCTTATTGTTTGCTAGTATTAGATACACAATAGTAGCTTTAAATAAAATGATCCCTAATTAATACCAATCGTAGTGTTCTCCTATTAGTGTGCACCACCAAGAAAGTCCATCGTTATGGAGCATGGTGTGACGATCGGGTGCAAACATATCGACACGTTCGAATATGGTGGGTGTAATCCATGTATGCACTACAAATAGACTAAGGTTGTGATGTAGCCCGACCTATGGTCATTACCACATCATGGTCTCCAACTTATGCCAAGTCGTCATGAACTTCAAATGTGAATCCTATCCTCTATGTGAGTCCACTTCCTACCCTATTGAATGGTATACTACTTTATACTACATCCCTTGATCATGATAGGTTCACACCAACAAGTACGGCGGAAAGGGAGGAAGACCGGAGCATCAATCCCGACAAGACGGATGCTTGGAAGAGGAGATGGAAGAAGATAGATGCCAGCGGTACTACCACCCCAACCAATACTACTGGCCCCTGATAACCGGTACTACCGGTACCTACTGAAGGCCACACCATCGCCTCAGGACACCTTGGTGCCAACTTGCAGTGCTATCGCCCTCGAGCAGAACTACCGATCATCAAGTCCGGTACTATCAGTCCTGCCAGTGCCTGCACGCACACAGCTGGGCCACAGCCCATGTATCCCCCTTATTATGTTCCAACCCTAGTTCTATCCCCAAACTACCCCTATGTAAGTGGTTGGCCTATGAATAGAGCCCCACCCCTCATGTATCCCTAAAGCATAAATGATAGACTAAAGACAACCTCCATTATGGAATCTCTAGTTTTGCCTCATCCCCTTTACCAAGGGGACCGACTATCATCACCAACCTCGTTGGACTTTGCATCACGCATCCATAGTTGTACAAGGCCTACGTTTGCGAGTGCATGAGCGTAGTTGTCAAGACCCACTCCAAGGTGTTCTTCCCTCTCCGACTGGGATTAACAGGAGCATGTTGACCGATCCTTCCTTACGAGGATTCTATCGGCCAGGTGGCTAGCGGTGGGAGAAATTGGCCTCGTATCGTGTCATGTTTGCGTGTGTTCATCGTGTTCTTCACGAGGTGTGTGTTCTCTTCTGCTACCTTATCCCTTTCCCTCATTTTCCCCATCGATTTGATCACGAGATCCATGAAGATCGGGCCACCCTTGAGATTCACCCTCATCATATGGTATCAGAAGCTTTTGGTTGCCACAGATTTCTAATCGATTAGGTATTTTCCCCATAAATTCGAAAATTCACCAAAAATAACCCAATTTTGTGTTTTGGATCGATATGACATTTGACTGCGTTTTGGTAGGTTTTGATCCATGGATTACTTGCTAAACTTGTTTATCTACCTTTCCATGTGTTCCCATAGCCTAATTCTTTGATTTACCCCTTCGATTTGGTGTTTTCCTTGAAGATTTTCCACCCAAATCGCCCCAACATTGCGAAAACGCGTCAAATCTGGGCGTCCCAGGAAAAACCGGTACTACCGGGCCCAAAAACTAGTACCACCGAACCTCCCCGGTACCTAAATGGTACTACCGGGCCTCCAGAAAACTGGTACTAATTCTCAAATCTCCGGTACTACCACCCGGATCTGAATAGAATCAGCACATTCCCAGATTTTAGCTTCTTACCGCTTTGAGCATAACTTTTGCATTTGAACTCGGATTTTGGTGTTCTTTAGCTTGTTTCAAAGCGAAAAAGGATATCTACATCATCATTCAAGTTTTTCATGCTATCTACACCATCCAAATTCCGTGAGCAAGCAGAATCCATCAATAAAGGGTGAAGATCGGCGATGAAAGGTATAAACATTCCGCAACTTCTCCCCACTTGCATTCCTTTGTGAGGTACACTATCTTTGCGACCACCAAACACCTATTGATACTAGTTCCTCCAATGATTGATTGGGCTATGCACATTTCATACCTTGTAGAATTCCAAGCAAAATTTGTGAGCGCGCTATCTCTTATAGTTACCTTGTGTAGTTTTTGGCACAAGGAAGAGGCAAGTGAAAAGAATAAAAGAAAAAGAGTGATACAAAAAGAAAAAATAGAAAAAGGAAAATAAAAAGAAACAAACAAACAAGTGCCTCATAGAGTAGGAAGTGCAAGCCCGATGAACATCATATAGGTGGTACTTATTGTGCATATCTTGTAGCCCACCAATTTATTGCAATTGGACTAGCGTCTCTCCTTGCTCTTGTGCGACACGTCTTTGCTGGGTAATTATTTGGTTTTTAGCTCACTTTCATCCGTTGCGCAAGTCCCATTTATCCCACCATGCGTGTTTCCTTAAACATAATTCCTATATCTTGTGGGTTGATTTGTTTTGCTTTGTGATCATCGTGGTTCTTTACTTGCCATTACAACATCTTGATCTCGGATTGTTCTTTGACATGCCACTTTCCATACCTATCCACCATAAGCATTGTGTGTGTGTGTGTTTTTAGTAGTTAGTTTGGTTTGGTGTTCCACACGAACTTCACTTTACTTGGTTTTTATTGCTCTCAAGTGTGGCCACTTGCACGATAGTATCCTCCAAGGTAAAGTAAGGTTTGACGTTGTTTCTCTAACACCAACTACCACTTCCATATACACCACTTGGTCTTGCGAATCATGTCTAGGGACTACGGAACCGAGGAGGATATTTATGAAGAATCCATGATGATCCACCATGACTATGACTCCACAAGTATAGAGGACATGATGGAGCACCACACTGACAATGGCTCTGCATGCTTTGAGGACCCGGAGCACTACACCTATGACGACTCCACATGCATGAAAGACATGGAGCACGACATCAACTATGGCTCCTCAAGAATGGAAGACTTGGAGATCTACATCGACAATGGCTCCTCATGCAGGGAGCACTACACCAACAATGGCTCCACATTCTTAGGTGATATGGTGTACTACAACAACAATAACTCCTCAAGCATGGACGACTTCGAGTGTGACATCAGCGATGCCTCTCAAAGCATGGAGGACATGGAGAACTTCAACGACTTTGATAGCTCTTCCATGAGCAATGAAGAAATCGCTTGGAGGTGGAAGACTACTACGCCAAGCAAGCGGAGGCGCATCATCAAGATGATGGGTTCGTAGCATGGAAAACAAAAAAATTCTACCGCAAGAACGAACAAAACCTAGATCTAATCTAGATAAAAGCCAAGATCTAATCTATGAGACATGAGCAACGAGATAGATAGGAACTAACCCTCGTAGATCCGAAAGCGTTAACGAGATTAGATCTCGTGGTTGATGTAGTCGATCACTTGCCTATCTCAAGATCGTGTGGACGATCCTTCCGGCGTCGTGTTCCAGCAGCGCTTCCGCAGTCGGTCAAGTGGACGATCCTTCCGGCGCCGCGATTCGGCAGCGCTTCCGCATTCGGTCACACGTGCGGAGTCGAAGCAGACCTTCCTCTCCCCGTTCCAGCGAGCAGCGGAGGTAGTAGATCTTCTCCATGGAATTCCAGCAACACGACGGCGTGGTGGTGGTGGTGGAGTAGAGAATTCTGCAGGGCTTCGCCTATGCCTGTGTAGAAGATGGTGGAGGAGAGAGGCGACAGAGATTGGGTGTTATGGGAGCAGGGGAGGAGGGGGCGCCCCTGCCCCTCTATTTAAAGAAGGGAGGCGCCTAGGGAGGGGGAGTCCTTGTAGGACTCCCCTCCCTTGTAGGCCGGCGGATTAGAGGTGGGGGGAGGAGTCCTCCTCCCCCACGACTCCGTATCTTGACCCACCAGGACTCCTTGATCCCTATCTTGATTTTCAAGCAAACTCCAAGATATCTTCTAGAACCTTCCGGAACATTCCGAAACCTTCTAGAATCCTCATACAAACACTCCGAAACATTTCCTAACTTAGAAAATGATCCCCTATATATGAATCTTATTCTCCGGACCATTTCGGATCTCCTCGTGATGTCCCGAATCCAATCCGAGACTCCGAACAACATTCGGTCTCCAACGCACATTCCATATCTACTTAAAACAACTTCGAACCTTAAGTGTGTCACCCTACGGTTCGTGAATATGTAGACATGATAGAGACACATCTCCTATCAATAACCATCAGCGGGACCTGGAGATCCATAATGCCTCCCACATACTCAACGATGACTTCGCGATCGATTGAACCACTTACATATGAAACTAATTCCCTTTGTCTCGCGACACTATACTTATCCGAGGTTTGATCGTCGGTATCTCCATACCTAGTTCTACCTCGTTACTAATAAGTACTCTTTACTCGTTCCGTGATATGTCATCCCTTGTGACCTAGTCACATGCTTGCAAGCTAACTAGATGACATTCCACCGAGAGGGCCCAGAGCATATCTATCCGTCATATGGATGGACAAATCCCAATCTTGGTTCATGCGCTTCAACACATACTTTCAGAATACCCAATGACACTTTTATAACCACCCAGTTACGAAGCGGCGTTTTGATGTCATCAAAGTATCCATCCGGTGATGGTGATTAACATAACCTCATGGTCGAAGGAATAGGTTACTATGTATTTGAAAGCTTACAGCAATACGAACTTAATGACTTGATCTTATGCTACGCTTACTATGAGTGTGCGTCCATCACATCATTGTCCTAATGATATAACCTTGTTATTAATCACATCCTAATGTCCATGATCAGGAAACCATGATCATCAATTAATCAACAAGCTAGTTCAACAAGAGGCTTACTAGGGACTCTCTTATGTTTACAAACCACACAAGTATTAGTGTTTCCAAATAATACAATTATAGCATGTGATGTAAACATTCATCATAAACACAAAGATATAACAATAATCACTTTTATTATTGCCTCTTAGGCATATCTCCAACAGTCTCCCACTTGCACTAGAGTCAATAATCTAGATTACATAGTAATATACCTAACACCCATGGCGTTTTGGTGTTGGTCATGCTTTGCCCTAGGGAGAGGTTTAGTCAATGGATCTGCCACATTCAGATCAGTGTGTACTTTGCAAATCTTTATGTCACCATCTCGGACATACTCACGAATAGCGTTGAAACGTAGCTTGATGTGCTTCAGCTTGCTATGTGACCTTGGCTCCTGCGCATTAGCTATGGCACCTGTGTTGTCACAGTAGATGGCCATCGGGTCCAACGCACTGGGAACCACGCCGAGTTCAGTAATGAATTCCTTCATCCAAACGGCTTCTTGTGCAGCCTCCGAAGCAGCTATGTATTCCGATTCAGTTGAAGATTTCGCCACAATGCTTTGCTTTGCACTCCTCCATTCAAAATAAATACGTATCCCGACTGTGACTTTGAGTCATCCGGATCGGTGTTCCAACTAGCATCGGTGTAACCATTTACAACAAGCTGTTCATCACCTCCATAAGAAAGAACCATATCCTTAGTCCTATTTAGGTACTTTAGGATATTCTTGACCGCTGTCCAGTGCTCCATTCCAGGATCACTTTGATATCTGCTAGTCAAACTAACAGCATGTGCTATATCCAGTCTTGTACACAGCATGGCATACATGATAGAACCTATGGCCGAGGCATAGGGAATATTATTCATTTTCTCTCTATCTTCTGCCGTAGCTGGACTTTGAGTTTTACTCAAGGTCTTACCTGATAACATGGGCACGAACCCTTTCTTGCTATCTTCCATTCTAAACTTCTTTAGAACTTTGTCCAAGTATGTACTTTGTCCACTAACATGACGTTCAAGGCAGATTCATACCAATCAGGAGTGGTAAGAACCCTCGTTGACCTGCGAGGTTCAGTAGTAACTTCATTTGAAGTTTCATGATCATTATCATTAGCTTCCTCTCCAATTAGTGCAGGCGGCACAAAAACATCTTCTGGTGCTGCGCTACTCTCAAATCCGAGAGAAGGTTCAATAACCTCATCGAGTTCTACTTTCCTTCCAGTCACCTCCTTTGAGAGAAACTCCTTCTCAAGAAAGGATCCATTCTTGGCAACGAAAACTTTGCCTTCGGATCTATGATAGAAGGTATACCCAATTGTTTCTTTAGGGTATCCTATGAAGACGCATTTCTCCGCTTTGGGTTCTAGCTTATCAGGTTGTAACTTCTTTACATATGCCTCGCAACCCCAAACTTTAAGAAACGACAACTTAGGTTTCTTACCAAACCACAATTCGTACGGTGTCGTTTCAACGGATTTAGATTGTGCCCTATTTAAAGTGAATGCGGCTGTCTCTAATGCATAGCCCCAAAATGACAACGGTAAATCTGTAAGAGACATCATAGACCGAACCATATCTAAGAGAGTTCGATTACGACGTTCGGACACACCATTGCGCTGTGGTGTTCCCGGCGGTGTCAACTGTGAAAGTATTCCACATTTCTTTAAATGCATGCCAAACTCATAACTCAGATATTCACCTCCGCGATCAGAACGCAGAAACTTAATCTTCTTGTTACGATGATTTTCCACTTCACTTTGAAATTCCTTAAACTTCTCGAAAGTTTCGGACTTATGTTTCATAAAGTAGACATACCCATATCTACTCAAGTCATCCGTGAAAGTGAGAACATAACGATATCCACCACGCGATGCTACACTCATTGGACCGCACACATCGGTATGTATTATCTCCAATAAGTCTGTAGCTCGCTCCATTGTACCAGAGAATAGAGTCTTAGTCATTTTTCCCATTAGACATGCTTCGCATCTTTCAAGTGATTCAAAATCAAGTGATTCAAGAAGTCCATATGAATGGAGTTTCTTCATACGCTTCACTCCAATGTGACCAAGACGACAGTGCCACATGTATGTAGAATTATCATTCAATTTTATTCGTTTAGCATCTATGTTGTGAACATGTGTATCACTACTATCGAGATTCGGTAAGAATAAACCATTCATATCAGGTGCATTACCATAAAAGATATTACTCATATAAATCGAACAACCTTTATTCTCGGACTTAAAAGAGTAACCGTCTCGCAATAAACAGGATCCAGATATAATGTTCATGCTTAACGCAGGCACCAAATAACAATTATTTAAATTTAAAACTAATCCCGAAGGTAGATGTAGAGGGAGCGTTCCGACGGCGATCACATCAACCTTGGAGCCATTTCCAACGCGCATCGTCACCTCGTCTCTTGCCAGTCTTCGTTTATTCCGCAGCTCCTGTTTCGAGTTACAAATATGAGCAACCGAACCAGTATCAAATACCCAGGCACTACTATGATTACTAGTAAGATACACATCTATAACACATATATCAAATATACCTTTCTTCTTAATGTTGCCGTTCTTCAGATCCGCCAGGTACTTGGGGCAGTTACGCGTCCAGTGACCAGCACCCTTGCAGTAGAAGCACTCAGTTTCAGTATTAGGACCAGCCTTGGACTTCTTAGCAGGTGCGGCAGCTTTCTTGCCGTCCTTCTTGAAGTTGCCCTTGTTCTTAGGCTTGCCCCGTTTCTTGAAATTGGTGGTCTTATTGACCATCAACACTTGTTGCTCCTTCTTGATCTCCACTTCAACAGTTTTCAGCATGGACGACAGTTCAGGCAACGTCTTGTTCATGCAGTGCATGTTGTAGTTCATCACAAAGTTCTTGTAACTTGGTGGCAGTGATTGAAGGAGACGGTGAATCCCCAATTCATTAGGAATCGATATTCCCAACTCTTGGAGCTTCTTAGCGTACCCAGACATGGTGAGCACGTGCTCGCTAACGGAGCTTCCCTCTTCCATCTTACAATTAAAGAATTTCTCGGAGGCCTCATAGCTCTCCATGGCCGCGCGAGTCTCACAAATTAGCCTGAGCTCCTTAATGATCTCGAACGGGTCATGGTGCTCAAAACGCTGTTGGAGCTCCGCTTCTAAACCGTACAGGATGGCGCACTGAACTGTGGAGTAATGATTCTTCCGAGTGGCGAAAACATTCTTTTTGTCATCGGTGGCATTATCTGCAGGTGGGTCACCTAGCGGTGCATCGAGCACATAGGTCAACTGACCAGCCCTGAGGACGATCTTCAGTCCACGGAACCAGTCCGTGAAATTGCTTCCATTGTTCTTAAGTTTTTCTTTCTCTAGGAACGCATTGAAATTGATGGAGGGGTCGCCATAATCTACAACAATTTGCAAGTAGTTTAGACTAAGTTTATGACAAACTGAGTTCATATTTAATTATTAAACTAACTAGGTGAACTCCCACGCAAAACAACATCCCTCACATTGTCTTAGTGATTACACGAACCAAGTCCAGTACACCAAGTCTGATCTTCACGAGAGAAGATGTAGTTTCATCGGCGAACAATCTTCATGTTCATCATATCAATTATATGACTCATGCTCTACCTTTCGGTATTCCGTGTTCCGAGACCATGTCTGTACATGCTAGGCTCGTCAAGACAACCTTAGTTTCCGCATGTGCAAATCTGGCTTGCACCCGTTGTATGCACACGTAGAATCTATCACATCCGATCATCACGAAATGCTTCGAAACGACGAGTCTTAGCAACGGTGCCAACTAAGGGTAAACACTTTATTACTTGATATTTAGTGAGAGGGACCATCTTATAATGCTACCATCGCGATCTAAGCAATACAAGATGCATAAAGGATTAACATCACAGGCAATTCATAATTAGTGTGATATGATATGGCCTTTTTCTTCTTGCGCCTTTGATCTCCATCTCCAAAGAACGAACATGATCTCCATCATCACCAGCATTGCGTCAAGGTCAATGGCACCGCTTCATGGTTGTCCATCATCACCATCAACTATTACAACTACTTGGAATAAAGCTATTACAAGATGAATAGACACGCAGGTCTTAACAGAATTAAAGACAACCATTAGGCTCCTGCCGGTTGCCATATTACAACAAGGATCATTGCATACATCAAATACAATCACAATCACATGTTGGCCATATTACATCACAAAACCCCTGCAAAAACAAGTTAGACGCCTCTAATTTTCTTTGCATGTTTTACGTGGTTTGAGGCTTTCGCATAAGACCGATCTTACCTACGAACAAGGACCACAACGTTGATACAAGTGTTGTCAAGATGCTCATTGTAAATTGAATCTTAACTATGGTGGGAGAGATAGACACCCGCAAAGCCACTTGTGCAAAGCAAGTTGTACGTTAAGCGTGGAGCAAGTCTCATGTGCGATGACATGTAATGTTAGCCCGAGCCGCTTCATCCCACCATGCCGCAAGATGCAAAGTACATGCTAAGACACCGACAACAAAAACATCAACGCCCAGAAAAACATTGTGTTCTACTCGTGCAACAGATCTACGCATAGATACGGCTTTGATACCACTGATGGGTAGCATGGAAAACAAAAAATTTCTACCACAAGAACGAACAAAACCTAGATCTAATCTAGATAAAAGCCAAGATCTAATCTATTAGACATGAGCAACGAGATAGATAGGAACTAACCCTCGTAGATCCGAAAGCGTTAACGAGATTAGATCTCGTGGTTGATGTAGTCGATCACTTACCGATCTCAAGATCGTGTGGGCGATCCTTCCGGCGTCGCGTTCCAGCAGCGCTTCCGCAGTCGGTCAAGTGGACGATCCTTCCGGCGCCGCGATTCGGCAGCGCTTCCGCAGTCGGTCACACGTGCGGAGTCAAAGCAGACCTTCCTCTCCCCGTTCTAGCGAGCAGCGGAGGTGGTAGATCTTCTCCACGGAATCCCAGCAGCACGACAGTGTGGTGGTGGTGGTGGAGTAGAGAATTCTGCAGGGCTTCGCCTATGTCTGTGTAGAAGATGGTGGAGGAGAGAGGCGGCAGAGATTGGGTGTTATGGGAGCAGGGGAGGAGGGGGCGCCCGTGCCCCTCTATTTAAAGAAGGGAGGCGCCTAGGGAGGGGGAGTCCTTGTAGGACTCCCCTCCCTTGTAGGCCGGCGGATTGGAGGTGGGGGGAGGAGTCCTCCTCCCCCACGACTCCGTATCTTGACCCACCAGGACTCCTTGATCCCTATCTTGATTTTCAAGCAAACTCCAAGATATCTTCTAGAACCTTCCGGAACATTCCGAAACCTTCTAGAATCCTCATACAAACACTCCGGAACATTTCCTAACTTAGAAAATGATCCCCTATATATGAATCTTATTCTCCGGACCATTCCGGATCTCCTCGTGATGTCCCGAATCCAATCCGAGACTCCGAACAACATTCGGTCTCCAACGCACATTCCATATCTACTTAAAACAACTTCGAACCTTAAGTGTGTCACCCTACGGTTCGTGAATATGTAGACATGATAGAGACACATCTCCTATCAATAACCATCAGCGGGACCTGGAGATCCATAATGGCTCCCACATACTCAACGATGACTTTGCGATCGATTGAACCACTTACATATGAAACTAATTCCCTTTGTCTCGTGACACTATACTTATCCGAGGTTTGATCGTCGGTATCTCCATACCTAGTTCTACCTCGTTACTGATAAGTACTCTTTACTTGTTCCGTGATATGTCATCCCTTGTGACCTAGTCACATGCTTGCAAGCTAACTAGATGACATTCCACCGAGAGGGCCCAGAGCATATCTATCCGTCATATGGATGGATAAATCCCAATCTTGGTTCATGCGCTTCAACACATACTTTCAGAATACCCAATGACACTTTTATAACCACCCAGTTACGAAGCAACGTTTTGATGTCATCAAAGTATCCATCCGGTGATGGTGATTAACATAACCTCATGGTCGAAGGAATATGTTACTATGTATTTGAAAGCTTACAACAATACGAACTTAATGACTTGATCTTATGCTAGGCTTACTATGAGTGTGAGTCCATCACATCATTCTCCTAATGATATAACCTTGTTATTAATCACATCCTAATGTCCATGATCAGGAAACCATGATCATCAATTAATCAACAAGCTAGTTCAACAAGAGGCTTACTAGGGACTCTCTTATGTTTACAAAACACACAAGTATTAGTGTTTCCTAATAATACAATTATAGCATGTGATGTAAACATTCATCATAAACACAAAGATATAATAATAATCACTTTTATTATTGCCTCTTGGGCATATCTCCAACAGCTTCAGTCCACCATACCTATGTAGGCGAGAGCCGCCGAATTCTAAGACTCGCCGTGTACTTGCCTCAGTACTGACCGCTTCCTTCTACCTTTGCCCCTTGTCGGCACCCTTTTGGTTTAATAGGTATAAGTTTGACGATGTTAGCAAGGTTACCCTTCCGGCTTGGCTTGGGCAGCATTATGGACGACATTGGTTATTCTTCAAGACTCTTAGTCCAATTTACATCTTATCCGTACTCGGATATTGTATAGTTTTCAATGTGATTTTAATCTTTGATCCTTCTCCAGCCTCTAGGCAGGGGTTGGTTATTTCCATGTAGTGACAGGTCTATTGAATATGTTTGTTCCTCTCTCTAGTGCAAAGCACGGAAAGAGATTACTCAAGATAGTTTACTAGTGATGGTTGTTGCTGGCAACCAAAAGCAATAGTGGAAATGTCCTTTTTGTTTTGGAATGTCAATATAGTTATACTCATAATATTTACCTTTTCAGAATGATTACGAAGGGCATCTAATAATTATTACCGTCTTGGGTTTATTCATGTCAAAGTATTACTGATTTTATAATTCTTTACACTATCCTTTGCTCGAGTGTGCAAAACAGTGCTTCTGAAATCATGTCCAATAATATTTGGGCATTTCAGAATGAGGACATAACTAATATTCAGTGCAGGGTGTGGAACCTCGACCTAAACCGCTTAAGCTTGAACTATACATATCTACTAGAAGGACCTAGAGTGCTTTCGTGCGCCGATCTCTGCTATTGTCCTTCAATTTTTTCGTGCAATGTGTATGCCTTTGATCTGGTTGTAATTACAAATGATATTTGAATGGATAATGAGTATAAAATTAACATGTAAACTAACAAGCGAAAGAATTTAACCGCCTCACAGGACATGACTGAGGTGAAAACGGTTATAACCCTTTCAGAAACGATTTGAAGCACTTTTTCGTGAAATGCAGTGGTACTACTTTTAGAGTAAAATCTAGCACATGGATGCAAAAGGAAAGGGAAAACTAGAAAATAAAAAGAAAAACACGAACTATACAATAGGTGGTGCAATATTTTAGTAACAACCTGTTACATCTGAAAAAAATCAAGGGTGGGGTAACCCAGTATTCTTCCACGTGACCATCTTAGCCCAAATGAAGTACATGGTCCTGGCATCATTCTAAGCACAGATAGCCTCATAGAACCCCATCGACCCTTCTGCTTAGCCCACCGATAGCAACAGACAGTGTCACAGCTGTTGTTCACACCCCTTTCACCAAAGCTGTTTAGGATAAAGTCCAAGACCGTTTCAATCTTCCTGAGGCTCCTTCACTTACTACAGATTATTCTCTGATAGACTGGTGGAATTAATCCACCTCAACCCTGATTCACAACATAAGGAAAAAAGTTGTGTACTCCTCATGCTTTTGGAAAGAAATAAACAGTAGAATGCTTTTGGAAAGAAAGAAATAGTACAATTTCAACTCAAATATGCATATAAAACAACAGACTATGATAATCTCTCATCTGACTTTAACCATGATGTATCTTACATGTAATCGATGAGTTGATTTCCTTGCACAATCACAACAGAGCTGACCACATGCTATCCATCCATGACCGGAAGCAATCAATTTCCACCAGACCAGCCCACTACATAATCTATCCACCTGAACGCCACATTAGTTGAAAAAATTAGGAAACATCATCCATCAATCAAAGCGGAAATTACGGGCAAACAGACTGTCTTTAGAGGTACCATGGGCACGGGTCAGGTCGGACACGATGGAACCATCGGTGGAGGCGGTGACCCAGCAAACAGAGCACGGGAGGCGGCTGCAACCAAGAAGTTCGATGTCGGGTAGACATGAATGATCTAACGGTTCGTCCATTTCATGTACCCTTCATCCTTCCTTATTTGGTGTTAAAACGATGTCCTGATCAAGGAACCTAAGGAGGAAGTCTAAGGCAAAAATGGACACACAGATGTTGATCTCTCTCTTGGCTTATCTTCATCTACATCTACACTAATCTACACTAAAAAGATCCGGACCGGCAGATCCAAATGATCCTAACCCTCTAATCATCTACAGACGATCTAGATTAAAACTAAAACTTGGTTAGACGTCTATCCCACTCACGCCTAATGTACTCCCGCACGCAATTATCAAAATAAAAAATCCAAAGGCCTTTGTATCCCCACTCCACTCGCAGAGTAACGCCCCCACGCCACCGCCGCGATTTGTGACGCCACCGCGACACACGCCCCCGCCGCACTGCCTTGGCCATCGACCTGCACGTCGCCTCAGCCACCGCCGACGCAGCAGCCGCCGATGCCGCCGACGACGCGAGGCCGCTGCCGCGAGCGAGGATCCATCTCCATTCCACTTGCCGTCCATCGCCAAGTCCACTACACTGTTGGCCCACACCCGATACTACTTTCGTCGGGGCAATGCGACAAGACGACTTGCAACAAACTCGTAATCTGTCGAGTACTTTTCGACGGAATCTGCTTACAATGATAACTTGAATAACTGCCTTGATGAATATCCTTCGCTGGCAGATTCTCTTAGCCGAGCAGAACATGCAAACATGCACGTAAGCTGCTACTCACGTACACAAGTAGCTAGCTAGATCGATCATGTTGCACAAGTATCGTGCGCAATATGCTGGGACTAGATTGAATTGCTATACGCGCGTATCGCGCGTCTTTGCTTTTCTTTATTTCTATCTCTCAATCGCACAGATTACAAGCTCAATATATATATATATATATATATATATATATATATATATATATATATATATATATATATGCTTTTGGTGCTATACCTAATCGGTTTGCTACTAGAACACTACACGGACAACAAGTCGTGTACTACTAGAACACAAGTCGTGATTAGTTCTAACAATCACCTCCCTAAGCATGACTGTGGTCTTTCACTTCGACCTGGGTTCCAAATACGTCAGCTGCTCCTCGCTGGCGTCATCCACGGCATTGCTTTCACCGCTTCCTTCATGACTTGACGTCGACCCTCCTCGTCCACGTCCTTCCTTTTCACGTCCTCCTTATCGATGTCTTTCATGAACATGCCTTCGGTCTTCATCGGTTCCTTCATGAACAACCAGTGCTTTTTGTAGTTTATCGTCACCGAATTATTTACCATCCGAATTATCTCCTTCGGGTAGTAGTACAACACGCCTCACATGCATGCTCGTTTCGGTCGTAGTCATCTCATCTCCAGTATGCTCGGAGGCATCACGGCATACTCTTCTGCGCCCGACACAACGCTTGTCTCTTCACTTGCGGATCCTCTAATTTCTGGCTGAGGTATCATGTTGCTCTCTCGCGACTCGCCTATGTGATCTCGCCAAAATATTTTCTCACCGAGATTCACATGAACGTTACTAGCAAAGCTAGCTAGATCCTTGCCTGATAGATGCAACTCCAGACGATGCTTTTGGCTGTCGTGCACCCACTTGCAAGGAAACTCACGTGTAGCTAGACCAATGAGATCTTGACACAATAGATCAGCTAGATGCACAACCTCTTCTTCATTTGATTTTCTTGCTGGGATTTCTGATTTCCTCCCGTCTAGTGCAGCCCGAGCTAGACTAACTCCACCCGATTCTGCTGGGTCGCATCTCTCTTCCTGCACAGTTTGACCATGACTGCTTTTTTCTGGCCTTTCACATTTTGGTGCAAGCTGAGCCGGATTGCTCCTTAGCCAGGTTTGTGGGCTGACCGCCCCTACACTGACTGGACCTACTTGTCTTGGTCTGTAAATTTCTTCTGCCGTTACAGCGCGCACACTGCTTGCCCTACTTGTTTTTTTCGCTCCAACTTCTAGGATGGGTGCCCCTAGACCTCCCCGCGGAGTTCCTCCTGGCGGGCCTTTTTCTTTTAGTCCGTCTCCTTTTGGCGTTTCTGGGCCGCCAGCCCCTATACCATCCTCTGATCTATTTTCTGGGTCTCTGGATGGAGCCCCTCTCGGTGGATCACTTTCTTTTAGACCACCTCCTTCTGGCGTTTCTGGGCCGCCATCCCCTGGACCTTCCCTTAGCCCGAGCTCCGCACGTAGAGCACCTCCTTCTGGGCTATTGAGCAGCGCACACGTGCCACGTCCGCCTACAGCTTCTGGTGGACGTCCTGGCGTGCTACTGTCTTTATCATGCAACGAAACATCTTCTCGATCCTAGATGTCGTGTCCTGCAATGTGGGTAGTCTGATTACTCTCCGGTTGCGCTTCTGAACTTGAGGTGAACTCCTCCTTCTCAGAACTTGACATACTCACGCCGACTTCTTCTGACACCTTGGTCGCCGTACTTGGCATCGCCACACTTGACGAATCAACCGGGGTCACTTCTGGTTCTACCAATGTCATCTCGTCGTTTAAGACAACCTCATGCTGCCCCACGTGAGCACTAGTGTCGTCGACACTTGCGCATACCACCTTGATCGCTCCCCACACATCCTTCGCCGATTTCTTTCCGACGAGGTGCTGCAGCACGTCCGTCGGCACGACCGAGTAGAAAGCCGTCAATTCTTGGCAATCCTCTCGGTACTTCGCACCTCCCTTGACGTACTCATCGCCGCTGGGATCGATGGCCTCCCAAATCTCCTGACCTTTCATGGCGCACTGCATCACAAATGCCCATAGTCCATAGTTCTCGCGATCCAGCCGCGGATACAAAGCCATGCCCACCGTCTCGAACATTGGTGCTGATGCCAAGCTCTCGCCAAACTTCACCATCACCATGACCTCCTAGTACTTTCAGCAGATCACGAACGACGACATTGGCTCTGATACCAATTGTTGGCCCAGACCAGACACTAGTTTCGTCGGGGCGATGCGATAAGATGACTTGCAACAAACTCGTAATCAGTCGAGTACTTTCCGATGGAACCTGCTTGCAATGATAACTTGAATAACTGCCTGGATGAATATCCTCCGCTGGCAGATTCTCTTAGCCGAGTGGAACATGCAAACATGCACGTAAGCTGCTACTCACGTACACAAGTAGCTAGCTAGATCGATCCTGTTGCACAAGTATCGTACGCAATATGCTGGGACTAGATTGGATTGCTATGCGCGTCTTTTCTTTTCTTTATTTCTGTCTCTCGGTTGAGCTCAAGGTTACTCGCATATATATATGCTTTTGGTGCTAGACCTAATCGGTTTGCTACTAGAACACTACACGGACAACAAGTCGTGTACTACTAGAACACAAGTCGTGATTAGTTCTAACATACACCCCTGCCCCGTCCCGCGCCCAGCTCCACGGTGTGATTGATTCCTAAGTTTGTTTGGGCGCTTCCTTTTCTTCATGGTGTGAGAGGATACCTTCTCCTTCCCCAGTATTCCTGGTAAGTAAATTTTTAGGTTCATTGTTATTTGAAAATCTCCATGGTTGATATATCTGTGCTCGGATTTTGGTTAGCCCGGCTAGCATGGAGAATAATCGGTCACCACCCTCGAGGTGCGCCCATGATGGAGGCTCCGCGGCCTTCAATTATCCGGGTCAATAATTCTCAATCCCGCCCGTGCTTCGTTGCTCAAGCTGGTCAGGCACGAACATACCTTCACGTCCAGTTTCCACGATCTCAATCAGTTTCAATAATCCTTGTGCCAACTCGCTTCCCATTTGCACGATATGCCCTAGGTGCCTTACCGTTACAGTGGGCGCGATTGCTGCCGCCGGAAAGATCCACGTGATTTCTATCACCACAGCCCCGACATCGCACCGACGCTTATCATTGGTGTTCCTGCAACCAAGTTACTCAGGTCATTCTCCCAACGGTCGTTGCTCATCTACTAAAATTTTCATATTTTTCATCACTGTATTCGAGCAGTAAGTTGTTATTATTTTGTTAGATCAGTTGAGCGTTGCATAATATGTATGATGAACATGAAACTTCTGTTTGATTGCTTTTGTTTGATGATTATTCTAATGGTGCTGCACCTGTTAGGCTTAATTACAAGCACGAGCAGACCGAAGAGGATCACGATCATCAACAAGAGAGGTCTCTGAAGTTACATGGGTGTGGTATATTCCAAATTGTTGCTGAATATAAGAAAAATAATTGGCATTTGATCTACAGTTGTGCCATGAAAAAAATATAATGTTTATGTTCTCATTTTCCTTTTGAAATTATATGATTTTCGCCATTTTCGTATGTGACTTCTTTACTAACTATATGTTTTCTACTCCTTGCAGATAATTTGCCTGATGAAACATCCATATTATTTTATCAGTAGTGGCGACTATGTGCCATTAATGCTATGTTTTTTTGTTTTCATTTATCTCTGTAATTCATGTGCTTATTGATGCAAAATATTACTAGGTTTTATAGGGTTAATAGGTATGTGCATAGCTTATGTCCGGCATTCTGCAGTGGTAAGACCTCTGGTAGCAGTAATGCAGTTTGTTTTCACAGGTTGTCCCTCTACACTTCATAGAAGTGTGTAATCCAATATTCAGATTTTAGTTCATAGAATTGACAATTTATTTAATGTATCATTGAAGTGTAGTCATACACAAGCTGATGACTTTCAAATGTACCTATGAGAGCAGGACTAAAAGTGTTGCCATGTATCATGCTTAGTTGCATAACAGTTTGATGTAAATCATTTTTTCACAATAACCAAATTAAGATCTTCTCTAACATGTGTTGTGATTTTTTATTCATTTTCTGATGTTTGTTCTACTGCGGATTTTGTAATGACCTGTTATCACATTTGATAAAAATAAATGAAATACATAAGGTTTATGAATCAAGAAACTAGCATCGTTTTATCATGTATCATGGTTAGTTGTGAATCGAACAAAAATGAATTGCTACACAATAATATCTTCGTGTCTTGCTATCTATGAATATAATTATGATGTATACTCTTTTTTTTGTAATACCAGGCAAGCATCTTGTAATTAGGTTGCATTCAATGATCATGAAAACTAAACTTCATTGAGATGATATGTTGTTCTGCAGTTCAATCCCCCCATAAATATAGATTATTGTGTATTTTTTATTTTGTATATAAAATTTTACATAGGTAGGAGAATATTTTTTATTAATTCTCTCCTCTTACGTAGTAAAAAAAGGGATGTGCCTTGTAATACGAATATTTTTTATCCCGGTGTAGTTATAACTCTAGACTAACTTCATGCTCTATGATCTTATTAGATCACCTCATGTATCTTTAGTTTTGTTTTTTATATTTTGTTTGCACTTGCTGACAACTTGATGAGTAAAAAGATACAAGTGTTTTCCTATTTAACCATACTTTTATGCAAATGGCTCAAGTCACATATTCCACAAATTTCTCTATATGCACAAGGGAAGTAGTAGCCATCGATGCTGGTTATAAAGTTGTGTTTCTCTATTCTTGAAGAACTTTTTAAAGATGATACATGAAGAAACATAAAAGGTTACACGTGCGTGCACGTGCACATTTACTAGTTTAATTATATTTCCTACATATTTAATCATTTGTCCTACTTATTTAATCATATGTCTTGGTGTGAGCGAAGACATGGTAAATGCAAGAATTGACTCCAGAAAGGCTTGATCTTTTATTTCATTTTTAACACTATTTACCTGGAGGCTGTAGGCTCTTGCAGTGTGAACAAAACACATACTAATTCTAGAATGAGTGTTTGCGTAGGCAGACTCAATAATTTTGCATATTTTGTTGCTCTAGTTTTTTCTACTAGTTAACTTTGATTTCAAGTAACTGGTGTTCTACTTATGGTTACTTCGCTTCGTGTACATGGCCCCATGATCTGACATGTACGTTTTGCTATCATTACTACTATTATTGATTGGCCAAATCAAGCCAATTAATGAGGACAACTCTCACAGTTAGTCTCCTTAAATCAAAACTTGTGTAGAACTCTGATGTTCACTGGAAGTTGAAACCTACTGCCCCAATCGGCTAAACTGGACACCATTAAATACTAATTTTTCAGACAATACGCATTGCCTTTAGCAATGTACATACAGTTGGTGGAAAGTGCTTATATGGTCATATGGTAGCAATATTCATCTCTTTACCGATAGGAAATTGAGAAGACCTATTTATTTAGAGAATTACAATTGAGAGTCTGACAAAGCTCACCTACCATGCACAAAACAGAGATCGAACATATAATCTTCGCTGCTTGATTAGTCATCTTTTATTTTCTTTGCGCGGTGAAGATGGTGAGGTCAACAATTATGAGTTAGGTATGTTATTTTTTCAGTAAATCAACCTGTAAAAATACATTATAACACTAATTCCAGCTTTCAACAATACTGAAAAATATTAACATAGATAAACAAAATGCATACTACCCTTGAAAATTATCAATTTGCCCTACTAAATCAGAAAGTTGCATGAATCTGCGAGTAAGATCATAAATGCTTTTAGTTTCCTTCAAGTTTAAATTAACTCATATAATACTACTCAGTTATGACTTTTGAACCTATGCATCTAATTCGTTCCATTGTTCTGCATATACTATGAAAATTAAGAATAGATTCAACAAAAAATTGCTTTCTAATTAGATTTGATAGTTCACACTATACCAGATGAACAAAGGATCCAAATTCTCATAAAAAGGGAGTTCCGGTACTGAGAAATTATAACAGAAAACTTACCATAGGCATGAGGTCCCATGTGGCAAAATCATCTATCCCTTCTAACATGGCCAGCAAAATATTATAGACATATACCAAGAAAACACCAATGTGCATAAACTCTTGCAGATCACTACTGGATACAAGCACTTATGCTAGAAAAATAATTATTTCATTGTACGAACCATTGTTTCTGTGTGCTTAGGCTTCACAAGATTTCCCACCATCATATAGAAGTTAGTGGTAGCAACTCAAACCAATCTGCTGTGATTTAAGTAGGAGACCAAAAAGATCAATGTGAAATAACTAAGACTGAGACAGGTTAAACTACAGATTATGATTGCGACGATCATCTGTCAAGGCATCGATTATATCCCTCTGCATCGTCAATGGGAGAACCAGTTTGACTCATCTGAAAACAACAGAGGTATCTGAACCGTCCAGTATAGTTGAATCAATATGAATCAGAAACATCCAACGAAGCTCCATCTTTACGGGCAACAACAAAGACCCGCCCATGGATTCCCACGAGGGGTTGCGGCTAGAGAGTCACCTACTCTCCTCGCTTCACAGCTCCTTTGTCTTCTTCTAGACGGACGGACGATGTCGTCTATTCCCTGTTGTTGCCACATGGCCAAAGGATACGAGTATGGAAAATATTGAATCCCTAATATTTTGTTGTGTTGATTTGACCCTCGTGGGGATATATATAGAGTTACAAGGGGTAGGTAAATTTGGAGTACAAGAAGATCTTAGAGTCCTAGTCTATCTCATATACGTATATGTATCCATATTCTAACATCTCCCTCAGTCGTAGCGGGAGCGAAGCGGGCTTGCGACTGGATTTGAAGTCTTGCGCTTCCGTCGTCTTCACCTCCTTATCATCGTCACCTGTGTGGACATGATCATGACTGGCACCTAGGGGCGGTGACTGTGTCCCCTTCTAGTGCTTCTCTTCCCTCCCACAGTCACAGCGGGAGTGGCGTGAACGCAAGTGACGACGCATACGCTGTTGACTGGAATTCTTGAGTTGCTGTAGACGTTGTTTTTGATATCGATGTCGAGGTAGCCGATCGTGATGTAGCCATGGTCAAGGTAGGTGTGGTCAATCTCGTAGTCGTCGTATGTTGTGTGGTCGCCATTGCCGGAGGCGCAAAAAATTGCGCGTTTTTATTGTTGTTGTTGTTGTTATTGTTGACGGAGCTGCGATTGTGGACGTTTTGCACCTTATGAAGGTACCATCGGGGCGTCTCTTGGACGCGGTCATAAGTGAGACCACCGGTTTTGCCAGAACCGGAGGAACCCACCAAGCACGCACGGTTTTGCCAGAACTGTATGCGCGGTCGTAGGGGCATCACAATTGTGATGCCGGTTTGTTGATGCAGTCGTCGAGGTCGTGGACGCGGCCATGCCGTCGTCATGCCTTGCAGTACGTGTACTGTCAGAGAGCGTCGTAGTTGTATGTCCATCATGTGGACGGGTATAGTGGTGGCGGCGATGTGTCGACGAAGATGTTGATGAAGACCACGTTGATGTAGACCTTGGCGATGATGTGTCGATGATGAAGGAGTAGGCATGTCGGCGATGATCGTCACTCGAAGGCGTCCCTTATGGCGGCGATGATGGCGACGCCTTAATGTCAGAAAAGTCGGTGAAGTAGTGTCCCACACCGGCATGGCATGTGGATGATGTTGATGTCGCTTCTCGTAGATGTGCTCGACAAAGATCTTGGCTCGTAGCCATGGTATAGTCGTACAGCTTGTTGTCGTTGTTCGGCTCCGTGATGTCCGGCTTGGTGCTTGGGCTCGATGTCAGGTTGGTCGATGGCAGTACATGGTCGACGGAGTCGGCTTGTAACGCATGCCGCCATATAGTCCTCGAGTACATGCAAACATGAGTCTATGCAATGCACGTATTTGTGTGTGCCAAGCAAGCAACATGTGTCGTAGTCGGCTTGTACTCGTGGCGCTGGTTCCACCGGGTGTCATGGCGTTGGTCCCGCTAGGTGTAGCAGATCCGCACACGTTTTACCGATGCCGCCGAGTCTCCTTGCTGCTGCTGGCACATGTCGTCCGTGTACATGAGCACGCATGCGTGAGAAGCGCCTGTGGCTGTCCATAGATCGGATCAGTGGGTTGCTGCTCCTGTTTTTTCATTGCCCGGTGTTGATGTGGAGGGATCTACACGGCCTTGGACGTTGATGGAGGCTCTGCACCGTAACTATGAAAGACAGCGGCGCCTGTAAAGCGCGCGCCGCCGTGTACGCGGTTGTATGCGGCCGTGGGCTGTGGCCGTCGTGAGCGCCCGAGTTGCACCGATTGTCGCCAGAATTTTAGGTAGCTAATTGAATCTAGACTATCGAATTGAAATTGCGAAATTTGAATCTAATCTAAAAACTAAAATTGATCTAAGATCTAATCTAAAGAACCGATCCGATCTTTGATCGAGACCAAGTGCCGCGCCCCCGAGGAGTAATCTCTCCGGGGGCGGCGCGTTGCGGAAGTGGTGGAAGAACATAGGATCAACGCCGTGAGGCTAACCGCTTTGATACCATGTGGAAAATATTGAATCCCTAATATTTTGTTGTGTTGATTTGACCCTCGAGGATATATATAGAGTTACAAGACGTAGATAGACTTGGAGTACAAGAAAATCTTAGAGTCCTAGTCTATCTCATATACGTATATCTATCTATATTCTTAACAATGAGACCTTCGCTTCCTTGCCCGACCGCATCTCCACTTGAAAAAGTGACCAGGGATGCCGGCGCCAATGAGGCTTCACCTCTGCATCGATGCGGATCGCCTTCACCGATGCGGTGTCGCACGGCCACGCCTCCATATCGAGCCGGGGCCCCGGCACCAGCACGACTCGCCTATGACTCGAGCCGATCCAGCGCGACGTCGTCTGCCCTCGCCTCGAGTGCGCTCGCCCGTACTCCTCTAGCACAGCGTCAACAAGTCCTCTCGGCGGTCAGAGCGGTGTTTGGGAGTGAGTGCAGGAGAGAATGGTTGCGACGGTTCCATGTGGAGTAGTGAAGGGGCTGCTTTTTCTTTATTGTCAGTTTCCACAGGAGAAAGCGGTGAAAAAGGAAGGTGTCGACTGAACCGACGTAACGCTACGATGGAACGAGTCAAACCGACGTGGGATATAACCCCAGAATCACAAATTCACTGATAGCAAATCGGTAACACACCGGCACATGGGCCCAGCTAGCGAGAAGCGGCTGAGTAAGCACAAGCCTTCAAAACCAGAGAGCTTAGAGCTCTTCTAAGATGTTTGTTTAGTTTTCTTTCAGTCTCTTGTACAATGTGAAGATTCATTGCACATAAATTGATGAACTCATCTCGATCTAATGTATAGCATCGAGTCGTGTTGTGAAATCCTATCGGTGTACTTGCTTTGCTACTGGTTGCTAGAGTGTGTAGAACATTGTTGTATACATAAACATCTTTTCGTAAGAATCTTTGACTTCTAGAATGTGGATTCGTTGTACCAACTATCGAGTGTGTGACAAACTTTCAAGAAATGCCACACGGTGTGTACACCAAGGGAATTTATTTATTATGCCGTTTAGATTTTCTTCAACATTTGTATCGTTTTTCTTGAAATAGATCTGTATTCTTATACATGAAGATGCTTATATGGGAAATCTTGATCCAAACAACAGTGTAGAGCATGAGCAGAAAGCAACACATGGGCGCAGCTGCTTCCCCATTTTCATCAGCATTAAACTCTCCAAACGTGGCCAATTAATAAGAAGCACTAATAGCAAGACAAGGAGTGCATGAGATTGAAATGAAAGATACTCCATGGGTAGTAGGAACCAGGAAAAGCATGGGGCGCATGTGAAAGAGGGCAAACAATTCAACAGGATTAAAACATTCACAAGTCCTATGAAAACAAATACGTTGACACGATTAATACCCAAATATGCAAGACAATTGTACCCCGTCAAAATAATTTATTTTTTTATTCATTTTTTCATGAAAAATATGAGAATGTCAATACCTATGTACACAAAATTTACAATTTCCTAAAACATGGCCAGGCGAAGCAACACGCCCTTTTATGGTCTAGTGGTACTGGTAATCCATCCACAGTGGTCGCCATAAAAGTATCGCGGTTGAGAAGGATGTCGTTTATTTGGGTAGTGGCGAGTCGCCGGTCATTCGTGTGCATGTCTGAGGTGCAGATCAAACATTCTTATCAATCTTAAGTTCCTTCTCATTTGCTTCGATGCTATGTCGGGTCTCAAGATCAACTTCGACAAGAGCGAAGTAATGGTGTTGGGGTACACCCTGGAGGCCCAACAGCAGATCGCCAATAGTCTGAATTGTCGGCTGGTTGTCTTCTCTCACAACTATCTGGGGATGCCGGTCCGTGATACCAGGATCCTGTCAAATGACCTAGAACTCTTAATTGGGCGGGTTAAGGCAAAGTTCGAGCCCTGGCAAGGGCGGTTTACCTCCAAGGAGAGCAGGATCATTCTTATTGACTCCTGTCTCTCTGGCCTCCCCATGCATATCATGGGATTATACCTCTTGAAAGAGGGGGTTCATGGTAGCTTCAGCAAGGAGCTACCACGGTTATTTTGGATGGAAAATGATGGTCACCAAAATTACCACATGGTCAAATGGGATGACATCTGTACCCCCAAGGATATTGGGGGCTTAGAGAACCTATCCTCACACCACATGAAAGTGTCATTGATGCTGAGGTGGATTTGGTAGATTCTTATGGATGATGGCGGTATGTGGCTCCAACTAGTGAAAGCGAAGTACCCTAGGGATCAATTGCTGATGGCGTATGAACATCGGAAGGGATCTCTATAACACCCCAAAAAATACTAATCAAGATTATCAAGTTCTAATCACCCAAGTTTATGATTAAAAAAACTTTTGTTACTAAATTGAATATGAATGCATGTGTGATTTGCATTAGTGTATGATTGAGGGAAATTGCCATGTTTGAGTGCTACAAATGATAAGAAATGGTTTAAAGATGAATACTACATCATCTAGGCCAATTACAAACAAAATCCAAAGAAAAATAAATCAAATATGAATAAAATGATCAAATGGTCATTTGGACCAAAGTTAACCACTAGGCCACTTTGAGTGTTCCAGTAAAGAATTTCTAATAGAAACATTTCTATTTATTTTCACCCCTTTCTAGACCAAGTAAAAGTGAACCCAAGCCCACTTTACAAACTCATGGAAACTATTTTTAAATCTATTTAAAGGACAGTTCAAAATTGAATCAAGTTCATATGGTAAGATCACCATTTTGCAAAAACCACCCAAATAAATTCACCTTGACTTTTCCAAGCAACCTTAGACACTCAAACATAAGGTCAAAACACTCAACAAATTTCATTCAAAAATTTCAAATTTAAATTCTTGTGGCCATTTAGTCGAACACCTTGTAGACACAAATCAAACTCTGCCTAACTATATTGTTTGGAGCATTGATCACTTGACCAATTGCCCCCATTGCACTCCCCCTGTCTCCCCCAGCATCTAGCAGCGCAAGACACACAACCCCCCTTTGTTGTTGTGCCAGTGAACCGTCGCCCGAAGCCCGCCTCGCTGGCCGAGCATGGATAGCTCGCCCCAGGCCACGTCGCCCTCTCCCACGACGACCACCAGACAAGCGACCGTCCACTGCCACCCCCTGTCCAGCCCTTGACCGCAGCTAGGCCATGGACGACCCCAGCATCGCCGCGCCCATTTTCTCTGCGCCGTGCCGAGAGCGCGCCAGAGCACCGCAGGCGACCAGCTCGCACGCGCCGCGCCTCGCCCTCTCCGCGCGTGCACACACTCGCCTTAAGACCAGCTAGCTCCCAGACATCTCCGTTCGCTGCCACGCGACCTGTAGCCCTTGTGTGCCGTCTCAAACACCGCTAGTTCCGCGCAGAGCACCGCACATGCCCGACCATCCTCGACCGCCCCGTGCCGTGCCATTAAGCCCGTGATGATGGCTAGGGAGCACCGTGTCGCCCCTACCCTCAGCCACGCCGATAGCTCGTTATGCCGCCGTCGCCGGAGAAGCCAGCCTATCCCGCTCTGTCCCCTCGTCGGTGTATAAATAGAGGCTCCCTCCGCCTCAATTCACCACACCACCTCACTGCCCACTCCTCACAACATCTCCCACATCATTTCCCGGAGCAAGGAGAGCACCGCATCACCGGAATTTGGCCGGAGTCCGCTGCAGAGGAGAAGAGGAGCCGTCGATTGGAGCCGCCCCAAGAGCCGTCGCGACCACCGTTCGAACCGCCGTCATCGACAACTTCATCCGCCCCCATCACCGACCCTAGCTGGATCCCAGGTGAGCCTCACACGACCTCCACCGCCACGTTAGGGTTCAAACCTCGTCAGAGCTGTTCGTCATCGACGATGAACCTCAGCCATTAGATCAGGTTCTAATCGTAGGGCCTAGATTGCAAGATACCGCTTCGGGTTAGATGAGCCACTGACTAGTGGGACCCCTCTGTCAGTAGCCCGCTGTGCCACGCTGTGTAGATTGGGCCGGCCCAGTTAGTTTCCCACACAGGCCTGTGAATTCAAATAGTTATTTTCCAATTTAGTTAAACCTAGATTCTGTTAGTAGATTCAAAAAACATTTCAGAGAGATTCACTAAACCAAATTGCATGATTCCAATTTTGTTAGAAAGATATTCAAATTATCTATCCATGCACGTTGGATTCAAACCATTTGAAATAATAGATCACCTATACCAAAAATAATAAGACAGAGGCTTTTGCCACTTGAAACATTTTTAAAAAATCAACCATAAATGCTTTTGAGTTGATTCCAACTCTCAAAATCACATTTGACAAGATCTATCTGAATATGTAAAAATATTTAAGTTTGCATGCAGTGACATTGGACTAGTACCAAAAGAATGCTATTTAGACATTTCTAGTCACTTTAATTCTATTAAATGATAATCTTAAACATTATAAAATATGACCAACACTTTAAATCACATTCCCATGAATATGTGGTGATGACATGTGTCAACATGATCCCATATTTTAATTGGAGAATATTAAAACTTAAGTATTTTCAATGAGTAGAAATTACTTTTCTAAAATAAGACAAACGAGATTAAGTTTGTATTTCATGTGATGCATGTGATGATGCTAGATCATCAAGTGTGAGCCTTAGTGTGCTAAATAGAAATAGTTAAGTATTATTTGGTGATTGTGTACATCGTATTCATTTATAGACAATAGTACCGACCTGGGATACGAAGAGGAGGAGTACTACAAGAAGAAGAAAACTTCAACCACTGCACTACTCAAGGCAAGCCTAGAAATACAAGTTAACTATGCAAGTTAACACTTGCCCACTTGATAACCTATGAAATATGCATTAGGCATGCTTGGTTATATAGCTTGATTATACCAATCCCAAGTTTTACTTGCAAGCTTTATTATTTTACTTTACCAAAGTTCTTTACTTTTAGTTAGTGCTTTGTGAGTATTGGAAAAATAGTATAGATACCATAAAGAGTATAAAACTAAGCCTAAGTAGTTATAATTAGATGTCATTCCAAGGCATGAGATTAGAGTTGGGTAGATACCCTTGATTAGCACCCCTCACTAGTGAATACTCTCAACTTTAGTGGCTAGTGCTAAGCATAAAAGTTGATCACTTTAGATGGGACTACTTGGTGAAAATGATTATGAAAACCTTGGAATGAGGATTCATTCTATTGAAATTTGTTGACATGTGTTGAGAAACACAAAAGGATTTTATGATCAAAATGTTGAGGCATGAGCCTTAGCCCTTTATAAAAACTGGTGGTTGGGTTCGGATGCGATACCATTCCAATTTTACCGTACAACCACAATACCTTAATTGGGTAGGGCTTAAGTGGAAGTTTATATGCCTTACTATGGGTTCCCTCGCGGGAAGAGGTTGAGCTGAGGTTACCTCGTGAGTGTGAATATCCACCTATGAAGTGCCCAGGATGGCAGATGGCCATGGCTGGGAGGCCAAGCTCATAGGGGAGGTGCCTATACTAGAGTGTGTAATTGAAAGGTTATGATTGATTATCCGCATACTAAGTATGATGATTCAGGGTTATCCCTAATGGATGTATCGAATTTTGTGGGGAAAGTGTACCACCTCTACAGAGTGTCAAACTATTCGAATAGCCGCGTCCACGGTTATGGACAGTTGGAGTGGCCATACTGTTCCGTCGTCAGATGTTTTCAAAATGACTTGTGAACTGAACTATGACTTTGACTTGACCATAACAGGGTTGCGGATATGAAAACTAGGTTCCCACTTAAGTGATATAGAAACCTAAATTAGTTTTCTTTACTTGTAAACTTAGTTTTAGATAAATCTGGCTTTTTGCAAATAAACCTAGAGCTTAAGATTCCTACTAGAACTACCTTACTTGTAGTGATAGTTTGTGAGTACTTAAAGAGTACTCATGGCTTTGTCCCTGGCTATTCCCGTGGCCAGACTATGAGGAGGACTACCAGGATGATGGACAGCAGAAGGTCTACGACAACTAGGATCATCTCCCATCGTCAGCATTGCCTGTGACCCTGAAGATGGAGCCCCTACTACGTTTACTTTCGGCTGCTTTGATTATATTAAGACTGGATCATGAGATCCTTTTTTTGTAAGATCTTTATTATGGTTTGTAATGGATGATGTACTGTGGTACCAATTCTATTATGTCTCACAAAAATTGTAATCCTAGGATTGTGATGTATGGCATAACAGGCATCTGGGATTAAAAATCCGGGTGTTGACAATCTCATTTTTGGAGATCCATCTAGGATATTAAGCCGGCAGTGCAGCAGGGGGTTTCCATCTCCATAAGCGATGGGGCGGATATCCTATTCTGGCGCAACTCCTAGCTTGGAGGGCGACCTCTGAGCCTTGAGTTCCCTACATTATTCATGTTTTGCATGGATACTATGATCCTTGTTGCTCAGGCTGCTGTAGCCCGTCCTATGGACGTCCCTACATCCTCACCACCAAGTCCCCCAAGTAGACCAATGACGCGTGCTCGAGCCGAACTCCTCTAAGATAAGGTTAACTCTCTCCTATCCTCATGTGACTTCGATACACCCTTCCATGGTTTGCTACTTCATGCATCTACGCTGGGTATCCTCATGTATGAAGACATGAACCAGTGGAGTGAGGCAGCAAGAGCCGAACCTACCATGAGCTGCATGGAGCCACTAGTAGTACCGGCCCTACAACGGTACTACTGGCCAAGCGGTACTACTGCCTGACGACAGTGGTACTACCGCCTGGACCCGACCCCATGAGCCAAAGCCTTCAGATCACTCTCGTACTAGATATTCAGCACTACTGGAGACAGCGAGCGGTACTATCGCACCTGGAGCTCGCCCACTGCCAAAGCCCGGAGCTACCACCCCGAGCCCGACAACTACCGATGAAATCCGGTACTACCGGTCATCACAGTGCCTGTGCGCACCAGCTCGGGCCACAACTCATGTAACCCTTCAGTAATTCCCTTTATGCCCAAACTACCCCTATCTTAGTGGTTGGCCTATATATAGAGACCCCACCCCTTATTGTACCCTTTAGGCATAGATGATAAACTAAAGATAACCCCTGGTGGAATCTCTAGTTTTGCCTCATCCCCTTAACCAAAGGGACCAACTATCATCACCAACGTCTTGGATATTTCCTTTGAGCGTTCAAATTGTACAAGGCCTTAGAGTCGGTGTTCCTTCTCCAAGTTGTCAAGATCTCATCAAGCCTCCTGCTCGTTGTGCCAGTTAGAGAGAGTATTCTTACCTGCCACCAATCCTAGGGATTATATCAGACTGGTAGCCGCCGACATGAGATATTGGTTGCTTTGTGTATCACGTGTGTGTTGTGTTCATCATGTTCTTCACGTGTGAGTTCGCTTGGATTTCATCCCCCTCTCTCCCCCTCATGATTCCATCGCGATTACCGGAGTTCCGTGAAAGATTAGTCCACCCCAAGGGGTCACCCCTAACATATTGGTATCAAGAGCCTCGTTGATCATAAATTTCTCCACAAAATTTTCTTTTATCCACCATAATTTCGAAAATCACCCCAAAAATGAGCCCCACGGCCTTCGGATTGATATTGGGTTTTGGTACATTTTTTGTGGATTTGATCCATAGATCTGTTGCTATTGGTGTCGATCTACCTTTTCCCTGTGGTTCCCCAGCCCCAATGTTGGTCATATTTCCATGAATTTGAGGATTTTCGGGTGAAATTTTTGCCCAATTTTGAGATGTCCGCAGCTAGGAATCCGCGTAGAGGTACTACCGGGTTTTTTTTAGCGGTACTACCAGGATAGCCACGATAATACCGCCCAGCGGAACTACTAGAGAAAGTCGGCGGACTACCGCCTGACATTGATAGCAGTTTTTACTTCGGTTTCACCTCAAATTTGTTGTTGACCTTCCTCCTTTGTTTGTTTGTGTTTCTCTTGCATGTCGCCCCAACTAACAACAAGCTTCTGCAACATTACACCTCGTGCTCCATGACACCGCGACACCTGAATATCTCCCCCAACATCGGTTGCAAGTTCGTCATCAATACCGAAGGTACAACTTGCTCCACCTTGTTAATACAATATCTTCCTTTGTGTGTAACTATCCTATGAGAGCAGCTTGATGGCCCAAGATATCTCGAGCTCGTTGGGGAACCCCCAAGAGGAAGGTATGATGAGCACAATAGCAAGTTTCCCTCAGTTATGAAACCAAGGTTATCGAACCAGTAGGAGAAAGGAAACACCTCCAAGGTGTTGTTGCCAACTTGGAATCATGCACAACACAACCACAGAACTTTGCCCCCAACTTACAATGAGGTTCTCAATCTCACCGGTTTTGCGGAAAACAAAGGATTAAACGTATTGTGTGGAAGAAAGTAAAAGCTTGCAGAAAGTAAACAGAAATAGTAAACAGTTGTAGATTGATGGTAAAAGAAAGGACCGAGGTCCATAGTTCACTAGTGGTGGTTCTCCTTAAGATAGATGACATGTTGGGTGAACAAATTGTAGCAGGGCAATTGACAAACATTGAGAAAGCATACATGCATATACTAATCATCTCGAATCCTATGAGATTTGATTGGGCATACTGCATCTATGGCTAATAATCCACCTTCAGGTTATCAATCCGAACCCCCTCTAGTATTAAGTTGCAAGCAATAGATAATTGCATTACGCATTGCGTGTAAAGTAAACAATACGATTTTTCTATGAACAAAGGATTGTTGTTTTCTCCCTAGTAGCAACAACACATCTAGTACCTAGAGATTTGTGTCACTTCCCCAGATTACTAGAGGCATGAATCCACTATCGAGCATAAATACTCCCTCTTGGAGTTGCTAGCATCTACTCGGCCAAGATATCTACTAACAACAGAGAGCGTGCAAGACCACAAATAACAAAGACATGATAGAATCAATAATCAATCTGAAATAGCATCTCAATATCCATCGGATCCCTGCAAACACAACATGTCGGATTACAAATATATGATCTTGATCATGAACGGAGCTCACAAGATGTAAACATGGTAGCACAAAGGAGAATAACCAACCATCTAGCTACTACATGGACCCGTAGTCCAAGGATGAACTACTCACGCATCACACCGGAGGCTTGCATGGTGATGAAGAAGGCCTCCAGGGTGAATCCTCCCCTCCGACAGGGTGTCGGGAAGAGCTTAAGATCCCTCCTGATCTACGGATGGAGATGACAGCGGCTATAGACTCTTTCGTGGAATTTTGATCAGATACTTAGGGTTTCTATATCGGAGGCATCTTATAGCCGAAAGGGGAGGCCGAGGGTGTGCCCTAGGCGGCCACACCATGAGAATATCATTTTGCGGCCCAAAAGTTGGGGCGCCCAGGCAACGCAGTACCCAAGTTCCCTAAAATCAGCCGCGATGACTATAGTTGGTGTGCCAAATACTCAGAGGGTCTTTTTCGGCATGAATTCAACTTTACGTTTCAATACAAAATATCAGGCTAACGATCGTCAAGTTGGGTCCCCTGTCAATCTCGCCGTTATGTCGCTCCCGTCGCTTAGGTATCAATTAGGCTTGCAGCGTTGGCGCCTGCATCCATTATGCGTCTTCTTCTTCCCCGGAGCGGCAATCTATGGGGCGTCGCAGCCATGTTGCGGAGATAGGACATGGACGAACCTGCTTGGCCCAGCTCTCCTCCATGTAGGCTTGCAGAGTTAGCGCCTGCATCCATTACGTGTCTTCTTCTTCCCCGGAGCGGCAATCTATGGTCGCGACCATGGCGCAGAGCTGGGACGTGACGAACCTGCTCGGCCCTGTTCTCCTCCCCATCCCGAGACGGAGCTCGCCCTCACCATGGGCGCACCCATGGCACGGTGCGGGGACGAGAATTGGTTCCCGGTGAGATCTATCACCGTCTCGACCATGCTCGGTTCTGTTTTTCTCCTCTAGAATCCGAGTTCACCATCGCCGTGGTTGCACCCGCACCAATTCTGCCACCTCTGCCGAGGTCTCTATGGTAGCTCAAGTTCTGCCATGTTGGACCTGTAAGCGAATTCGGAGCTGGGTGGAGGCAACCTATTGTTCAACCTGTAAGGAATTTGTTGAAGACTGCGTGCCGCTCCAAGGTCTTCGGTTGATGCCTTCGGCTTCTGCCACCGCCCACCGCCATGAGAGATCATTTAGTTACTTCAATACAACATTTCGACCAATTTAACTTGTTGATGTATTCCTTCACAATTATAATATAATCCAGCACTAGAAATATTTTGTGGTGTGCATGAGCATGATCAGTAATATAATTGAACACTAGAAATTTTAAGGCACTCCATATAAAGGAGTAGATTAATATAGAAGGTTCACCAGAGACACCATGGATATATTGTCTTACATGCCACACACAGGTAATAATTAACTAAAACAAAATAAAAGCAGGGGCGGCAGCAGGAGGCCGGGACACAGAGACGCCTAGCAGGGCAGGGGCATTAGCAGGAGGCAGGGACAGCCTAGTCGATGGGATACAGGCCAGTCCTCACATAATCCCGGGGGAATTTGCCGAAGGCTGCGTGGTGTGCCAAGGTAATCGGCCTATGGCTTTTGCCTCCACCTCTAGCAACGCCCACCGCGTGCTGAATCATGCTGTCGAGGTCCACGTTGATTGCTCTACCACAAAATGGGAAACACAGTCTCCCCCTATGGTAGAAACGGATTAGCCCACACCGTAACCGCCTCAACACGTAGCGGCTCTTGTTGTCCCTGGATTCCTTGCTATCGTCCACTTCATCATCATCCTCCTGTTGATTTTTAAGAACATTTAGAACTCATACATATGATTGAATTGTATTACAACTCAAGAATTAACAACATTTACCTTTAAGACAATATATACGTGGATATCAAAGAGAAAGCATCTCAACAATAGTTTGATCCGTTCATATATCATTTCATCTCAACACAATGAAAAATAATTGCATCGGAGTGTATGTAGAATAAAGATTGCAGCCTCATAAGTTTCTTCAGGGATGGCGTGAGTGAACTAAGTAACAATTGCACAACCTATATTGTTCTTGTACATCACCCCAGGTTCACTAACTCATCCCTGAAAAAATCTGACACCAATGTGTCTTCCTCTCTTTTGGGACAAATTTGAATCATTAGCTACAATAATAAATTGAAATGTAATTGTACAAAATAATATTCAGGTATATACATAGTCAGGTACAAAAAGAAGCCTAAATATTGTAATTATAAATAAAAAACCAAACAATTAATCTTCAGATATATGTTAAAAATACTTATGATCAAAACCATTCATATACATATGCATCATACCAATCATTAAAAGATCAGAAACAATTCAAGGATCATATATGTAGTTACATATGAGAATAAATCTAGGGCCTCATAATTTATTTTAGAGATGGAGTTGGCGAACTAAAGTACCAACAATACAACCTATATTGTTTATGTGCATTGCTGCCTCAGGTTCACCAACCCATCCCTAAAACACGATACCATCATATGTGTCTCCCCTTGAACTCTTTTGGGGCAAATTTCAATCATCGGCCTCGGTGACAAACTAAAATGTAATTCTTATACACTATGAATGTATGGAATAGATAATTCAAATATCATAGTTCTATGAATTTAGAATAAAGATTGCAGCCACATAAGTTTCTACAGGGATGGCGTAAGCGAACTAAGTAACAGTTGCACAACTTATATTGATCTTGTACATGGCCCCAGGTTCGCTAACTCATCCCTGAAAAATCTGACACCAATGTGTCTGCCTCTCTTTGGGGCAAATTTGAATCATTGGCCACAATAAGAAATTGAATTGTAATCATACAAAACAATATTCAGGGATATACATAGTCAGGTACAAAAACAAGCCTAAACATTGTAATTATAAATAAAATACCAAACAATTAATCTTCAGGTACATGTCAAAAATACTTATGATCAAACCATTCATATACATATGCATCATACCAATCATTAAAAGATCAGAAACAAATCAAGGATCATATATGTAGTTCCATATGAGAATAAATCAAGGGCCTCATAATTTGTTTCAAAGATGGAGTTAGAGAACCAAAGTACCAACAACACAACCTATATTGTTTGTGTGCATTGCTGCCTCAGGTTCACCAACCCATCCCTAAAACACGACACCATCATACGTGTCTCCCCTTGAACTCTTTTGGGGCAAATTTCAATCATCAGCCTCGGTGATAAACTAAAATGTAATTCTTATACACTATGAATGCATGGAATAGATAATTCAAATATCATAGTTCTATGAATGTAGAATAAAGATTGCAGCCTCATAAGTTTCTATAGGGATGGCGTAAGTGAACCAAGTAATAATTGGACAACTTATATTGATCTTATACATGGCCCCAGGTTCGCTAACTCATCCCTGAAAAAATCTGACACCAATGTGTCTGCCTCTCTTTGGGGAAAATTTGAATCATTGGCCACAATAAGAAATTGAAATGTAATCATACAAAACCATATTCAGGGATATACATATGCATCATACAACGCATCATAGATCAGAAACAATACAAAGATTATATATAGGTTCCATATGAGAAAAAAATTAGGGCCTCATTTTTTTCAGCGATGGAGTCGGAGAACCAAAATACCAACAGCACAACCTATATTGTTTATGTGCATTGCTGCCTCAGGTTCACTAACCATCCCTAAGAAAACGACACCATCAGATGCCCTTGCACTATTTTGGGGCAAAATTGAATCATTGGGCTCAGTAAGGAATAGAAATGTAATGTTATAGGCATGATGTGTATCGAAATCAACACTCAACTAGCAAACTCAACTAGATGGTAGATGAGCAGATTGGGGTTTTGTGACTAGACGGATTGGGGTTTTGTGACTAGATGGCAGATGCATCAATCGACCGATCGAACCATATATATACTACCCTACTTCAAGAGCAAAAGAATCTGTACACGATTGAGCAAATCCTATGTATGAACAGTGAAATTTGCGGCTGCGACTAGAGAAGCTAGCAATGTAGTACCTCAGAGTCCTCATCAGGGACCTACTCCTCGAACTCGTCATTCTCCATGATTGCGTCAAAGATTTCTTGTACGGCGATGGGGTCGTTGATGTAGGGCACCGGATTGCCTCTGCCTGCCGCCTGCCCCCCATCCAGATATGCCGCTAGCACCACGACGTTGTCGGCCACAACATTGTCGGCCACCTGCTGCTCGGCGGCGACGGCTACTGGATGGACGGATGAGCTCGCACCCTCGATGGCACGACGACGAGCGACATTCGTGCCCGGAGAAGACGCCTCCGCCTACTTGGCAACGACCGAGCCATCTGCTGCTGCGCCTTCAACTGGCTTCACCTCCGTCTCGTCTCCATGCGTACGCTTCATGGCACACCTAGGGAAGGAGGTAGTGCAAGCGAGGGAGCTTCGGCGCACGTGGTAGGTGCAGATTGGGGTCTTGGGACTAGACAGACTAGGGGAAAATAACATGAGCACATGGAAGAAGAAGGTCGAGCGGGTTTATAAACACAGGACCGTTTGTAGTCCTCGAGTGGACACGTGTGGTGGGTGGGGGGCTACCACGATCTCCACCTTTTTTTGGGTTCCCTTTTTTTTGAAATAGCCATGATCTCCACTTTAGAGTTGCATTGAAAACATGCTCATGGCAGACCTCAATTCCACTTCATGCAAGTGGCATGGAACCAATTTCTAGCAACGTTAGATCTACTCGAGGGGGGCCCTTGATTCATGGAAGTTACTTGCGGTAGGGCCTAGTTGGAGGTGAGATTGAGAACGCTGCGTAAAAATGGGATATGTCTAATTAAAATAGAGTGGCGATAAATTGCAGCGTCCTGTCGATAACCGTTTACTCCATGACCCCGTTGCCCTGTGCATGTGTTGTAGTAGCAGTAGTAGCCTTTGCAGACTAGATTAAACATGACATGACCACTCGACGAATTTTTCCATGGACGGCATCACGTTCCATCTTGTAGAGGGAGACGTTCGTGCTGTCTCGCGCTGTACTGTGAAGGGCACGACGTGTGCAACGATCATCGTTGGATCACACAGGATCAACGATTGGTGCGCACGATCCGTGTGACAACTGTGACAACCAATCAGGGCATAGCAGACAGAGTGAGCACAGGTTTGATCTTCTACGAAAGAGAGAGGCGGAACCAAGGGCAAAATTGAGTAGTATCAAAAAACCAAGGGCAAAACTGAGTAGTATAAAAAAACAAAGGGCAAAACCAAGGGCAAAACTGAGTAGTATAAAAATCGAAAGTGAGTGTCTTGTACAATGAAATACATCATGGCATACATCAAATTATGCCAAGATAGATCCACTTGAGTTTATTGCATGTGTTTTCTTCTCATAAACCACATATGGATCACCTAGAGTCATTGCATGTCTGTTCTTCTCACAAACCACACATGGATCCACCAGTGTCATTGGATGTGTGTTCTTTTCATGAACCACACCCAGTGTCATTGCATGTCTTTTCCTCTCACAAACCACACATGGATCCACCAGTGTTATTGCATGTGTGTTCTTCTCATGAACCACAGCTAGAGTCATTGCATGTGTGTTCTGTTCACAAACCACAGCTAGACTCATTGCATGTGTGTTCTTCTCCCAAACAACATAAGGATACACCAGTGTCATTGCATGTGTGTTCTTCTAATGAATAACATCTAGAGTCATTGCATGTCTATTATTCTCACAAACCACATAAGGATACACCAGTGTCATTGCATGTGTGTTCTTTTCATGAACCACACCTAGTGTCATTAGATGTGTGTTCTTCTCACAAACCACACATGGATCCACCAGTGTCATTGCATGTGTGTTCTTCTCATGAACCACACATGGATCCACCAAGTGTGATTGCATGTCTGTTGTTTTCACAAACCACATATGGATCCACCAGTGTCATTGCATATCTGTTCTTTTCATGAACCACACCTAGTGTCATTACATGTCTATTCCTCTCATAAACCACACATGGATCCACCAGTGTCATTGCATGTGTGTTCTTCTCATGAACCACATCTAGAGTCATTGCATGTCTGTTTTTCTCACAAACCACATAAGGATCCACCAGTGTCATTGGATGTGTGTTATTTTCATGAACCACAGCTAGAGTCATTGCATGTGTGTTCTTCTCACAAACCACATAAGGATACACTAGTGTCATTGCATGTGTGTTGTTCTCATGAACCACGGCTAGAGTCATTGCATGTCTGTTCTTCTCACAAACCACATAAGGATCCACCAGTGTCATTGGACGTGTGTTCTTTTCATGAACCACACCCAGTGTCATTGGATGTGTGTTCTTCTCACAAACCACACATGGATCCACCAGTGTCATTGCATTCCATGTGTGTTCTTTCATGAAGCACACATGGATCCACCCAGTGTGATTGCATGTCTGTTCTTTTCATGAACCACACCCAGTGTCATTGCATGTCTGTTCCTCTCATAAACCAAACATGGATCCACCAGTGTCATTGCATGTGTGTTATACTCATGAACCACATCTAGAGTCATTGCATGTCTGTTATTCTCACAAACCACATAAGGATACACCAGTGTCATTGTATGTATGTTCTTTTCATGAACCACACCCAGTGTCATTGCATGTGTGTTCTTCTCGTAGACCACACATGGATCCACTAGTATCATTGCATATCTGTTCTTTTCATGAACCAGAGCCAGTGTTATTTGATACATTGCAAATGTATCTATAATTTTTGATGTTCCATGCTTGGTTTTATCTACTTTCTTGTGTTTTGTTCCAACTTTGGAGTACTTTTCATATGATTTCTTGGACTAACCTATTAACAAGAGCCACAGTGCCAGTTGGCTGTTTTCTGCTGTTTTTGGTTCTAGGAAAGTCAGAAAATTAATATTCTCGGAATTGGACCGGAAAAACACCAAAGTCGATATTTTACTGGAAGACTCACGGAGCCAGAAGACGAGACGAAGAGGGGCCAAAGGGCGGCCACACCATGTGGTGGCGCGGGCTAGCCCTGGCCGCGCCACCAGGTGGTGTGGGCCCCCTGGCCGCCCACCGACCTCGCCTCCTCGCCTATAAGATGCCTCTCGATGCAAAAACCCAAAATCGTCAAGCCTCCAGCCACGAAAAGTTCCGCAGCGCCGCCACGACCGAAGAGGAGATTCGGGGGACAGAAAGTCTCTGTTCTGGCACCTGCCGGGACGGGGAAGTGCCCCCGGAGCCATCTCCATCGATCTCCACCGCCATCTCCATCACCATTGCTGATTCCCATGATGAGGAGGGAGTAGTTCTCTCTCGAGGCTAAGGGTTCTACAGGTAGCTATGTGTTCATCTCTCTCTATATGCATGATCATATTGTGATCATGAGCTTGTAATCTATAGATCTACCTTGCTACTCAAGTGCTTTATTAGATCTCTGCTCTCCCCATGTGTGTGAAAGTGACACCGTGCTCACCATGGTGGCACTTAGGCTAGAGATTACAAATACTTGTTATGAGTTATATTTGGAGTTGGATGTCTTTATGAAATTGTGGTGTTTGTTGGAACCATCTAGTGCTCAAGGTGACAGTGTGGGGTTTTCTAGATGGGAAAGACTTACTTTGAGGTGTGCTGTTATAGCCCTACCATCGATTAGAGTGTTCAACCAGAGAGTAGTCAAGAGTAGTATCATGAAGAGAATATATTTATATGAGAGTGTTCACTAGTGAAAGTATGATCCCTAGGCCTTGTTTCTAAGCATTGATACACCGTTTGCTATTAGATATGTTACATGTTTGCTTGCTTCCATCTTTATTTCAGTTTTACTTTACTCTTTTCCACGCCATCAAATAATTTTCTATCACTGTTACCACTTATAATTATCCATACCACTTGTATTTCACTATCTCTTTGCCGAACTAGTGCACCTATACACCTGACAAGTGTATTGGGTGTGTTGGGGACACAAGAGACTTCTTGTATCTTGATTGCAGGGTTGCTTGAGAGGGGATACCTTTGACCACTTCCTCCCTGAGTTTGATAAACCTTGGGTGATCCACTTAAGGGAAAACTTGCTTCTGTTTTACAAACCTCTGCACTTGGAGGCGCAACAACTGTCTACAAGAATAGAAGTGCGTAGACATCAAGATATTTTCTGGCGCCGTTGCCGGGGAGGTAAGGTAAAAGGTACTCACATCCTCCGGTGTGAGTGCTCGAAGTTATTTCCTTTAGATTCTGCAATTTTTTCTTTTTGTTTCTTGTTTTCACTAGTTAGACTTAATGGAAAAAAACAACAAAATTAGAGAGCTTTTTAGTCTTTTTCCTAAGTTAGAACTCGAATTCTTTGAAAAGAAAATTTAAAAACCCTTGGAATCTTCCTTGCATGCTAATAGCAATGTTATTAGTATGAATCTTTTGAACACCTTTGTTACTAATGCTATGGAAACGTCTAAGCTTGGGGAAGTTGGTTTTTATGAAAATAATCTTTTTAGTTCCCTAGCTTTAAAGAAGAAAATTTGCTCTGATGATACTTTATCTCCCATATGTGGTAATTCTCATGATACTTGTGATATTTTAAATCCACATACTGAAAGCATCCCTTCTAAAATACCTATAAAAATTGTTGAACGTGTTATGGATAACTACTATTTTGGAGATGGAACTGTCCATCCCGGTGATCATTTGCTATTTTTACACGAATTATGCGTCTTGTTCAAGTGTGCAGGTAATACAACAGATCACGTCAAGAAGAAGTTATTCTCTTTTTCACTTAAGGGCAAAGCAAGGGAGTGGTATGAGCTACTGGATGATCCTCATCATTTGGAGTGGAAGGAACTTGAATCTCTCTTTTACTCTAAATTTTATCCTCCTCATGAAATTCATAAACATAGGAATTACATTTATAATTTTCATCCTCATGATGGAGAAAGTATCGCCCAAGCATGGGGGAGATTGAAGTCACTAATGCTCAAATGTCCCATTCATGAGCTCCCCCGTAATATTGTTATTAATAATTTCTATGCAAGGCTTCCAGGACATTACAAGGACTATCTAGATACTTGTTTAGAGGGATCCTTCACAAGTAAGGAGGTCAAAGCTAAGTGGGATCTTCTTGAAACAATTCAAAGCAATACCGAAGATTGGGATAACAACAAAGGTAAAGAACCAGGTATAAACTATGAGTATGATTGCATTCTTTTGCTGAAACTGCTGATTTTCAGGAGCTTGGTGCTAAATATGGTCTTGATCCTCAAATTCTTATTGATAGTTTTAAAACCTTTGCTTCTCATATTAATGCTCCTAAAGAAAAGTGGGACATGTATCATGAGCCTTTTAAAGACACTTGCATGGAAAATGATTTTTTTTGTTAATGATAGCAATAAACATGCTCAAACCTCTGAAAGCACTATTTCTTATAAGCATGTTAATTTTTGTGGGATACATAGACCTTGTGAGAGTAATCAAGTTTAAGAAGAATATTGTATCACCCACATGAATGAAAAAACTAGAATGTGGTATAGGGCTCTAAATGATCTTGGTAAAAAAGTTTGTGCCCTCTATCCTTTTATTTGTGAACTTTGCTTTGAAGTGGGTCATTTCAATTTCCAATGCTCAGGCCATAATAATAGCCCTTCTAATCCAATGAG
This sequence comes from Avena eriantha, assembly GCA_910589775.1. Lineage (NCBI taxonomy): Eukaryota > Viridiplantae > Streptophyta > Magnoliopsida > Poales > Poaceae > Avena > Avena eriantha. The sequence continues at coordinate 267,504,369 of OU342745.1, read as the reverse complement.
TACTGCAATTTTGTATTGTGATGACATGATCACTCCTAATCAGCATGATGAACTTACATTATTTTTGGGGTGTGAAGAGTTATCGAGAAAAACCTCTTTGGTAGATATGGGTGCTTTTGATATGAATAGTGTCCTGCATGGTTGTCATCTTTATTGTGTTGATAATTGTCACACAAATACTTACATACAAAATATTATAGAAGATGAGATTTTACCAAAATATGCTAGGACTAATATGTGTTTTGATCTTATTAATGAAAAGAAGGAATCCTCCAAAGTTTCTTCTATTGTCTCTAACAATGAACCAGGGTATATGGATAAGCTTCCTTTCAAGCCTCTCACTCCTAAAGAGAAGAACATAAAGAAGAAAAGGAGGAGCAAAAGGAGGGAGGAAACGGTATTTTCCCCTAAGCATGTAGCTCCTATTATAGTTTTTGATGAGTCTGAACTCGATGATGTTCCTATGCCTGTTACATATAGTAGTGATCATGATTGGGAAAAGCACACTTCTTTTGATATTGAAAATCTCTTTGCTACCAATTATGAAAATGATGATATTAATAATTGATGTACTATTAGTGTTATCCATGATCCTTCCAATGATCATATGTTTACAAATGAACGCACTTTGGAAGATAATTATTCTATTGCTTATGATGATACTACACCTCCAATATATGATAATTGCAATGATGAGTATGATATTTTCAGTCCACCTACTATTGAGGAGGAAAGTAATTATGATTACAATATGCCTCCTATATTTGATGATTATGGGGATGAGAATAATAATGATAGCTATTTTGTTGAATTTGCTCCCACTATAATTAATAAGAATGACTATGTTTATGTGGGGAGTATTAATTCTTTTATGCACGTGGCTCATGATAAGAATGTTTTCTGTGATAGTTATATTGTTAATTTTATTCATGATGCTACTGAAAGTTATTATGAGAGAGGGAAACATGGTTTTATGCATCTCAATAATATTAAGTTTCCCCTCTTTATGTTGAAAGTCCTGAAGTTGCACTTGTTTTTCTTTCATATGCTTGTTGCTTTGTGCTTTCATGACTTGTTTCTTTACAAGATTCCTATGCATGGGAAGTGGGTTAGACTTAAATGTTCTTTGATTTTGCTTCTTGATGCTCTCTTTTACCTCAATTCATATTTCTTAAGTGAGCATCTTCTCAAACTATCATGCCTAACTTAAAGGCGTTAAAGAAAAGTACTTATTGGGAGATAATCCAAAAGTTTTAGATGAGTCTTGAAAGTTATTATCTCTGTAATAACCTCTCCTTATCCTTTTTATTTGCTTTTTGTGCCAAGAGTAACCTCTAATGAGAGAGAAGTAATGATTGGGAAAGTTGTTGTCCCGAAACAGATTTTTGTGCTTCACCGTAAAAATTCGTGAGAGAGCTCTGTATGTCGGATTGAGCTGTAATGTTTTGTGCTTCTGCCCCAGGTTATTGTGTAACTTTCGTTAGTTCAACACTTTTTTACTTGAGCAACATAAGGTCTTCGAAAAAATTAGTCTTTACCTACTGGTCTGTTTTGACAGATTTCTTCCATTTTCTGCATTTGCTTCTTGTTGGTTCCTTTTTGAGTTCTTTTGGGGAATTGAGATTTTTGAGGGAAGTGCTACAGTATCTAGTGTTCTAATGGAAGTTTATTTGGTGTTAGAACTGAACCTTAAGACTTATTTATATTGAGTGCACTAATGTTGCTAATAAAGATTGTGTGAAGTTTTGTATGAAGGAAAAATTTCAGGTGTATGGAAGGAATGAGTAATGAGATGAAGGATGGACTAAAGATCAAGCTTGAGGATGCCACGCGTGTCACCCCAAGAAATATCCAAGAAGTACAAGCGTCAAAGCTTAGGGATGCCCAAGGCATCCCCTTCTTCATCAATAAAAATCGCAGGTTTCTTCCAAACGCTTCATTTTTATTGTTTCATGCACAATTGTGTTTTTCTTGGAGCGTCTTATTTGTCGTTTTTGTTTTGGTTTTTAGTTTGCTTGGTTTGCTTAGTTTTATGAATAAATTGGTTGGACCCCCTCTTTCATACATTGGTTTGCAAATAGTTTGGTTTGGTTTGGAAAAGAGTAGGAATGTTCATGCTTATGTGGTAAAAAGAGCTTGTTTTTGACTGTGGCCTATGCGTTGTCATGCCATGCTTGATATTGTTTTGGCTTTATGCTTAGTATTCTTTGCTGTAGCATGACTTGTTATAAACAATTGAGACTGCTTAATGTGTCTTGGATGAATCATGCGTTGTTTTAGCATATTAAAGCATAGTATAGTGGTATTCTCCTTTGATGCTTTATTTGGGTTGACTTGGCACATGCTCACACCATGTTATGACTATCCAAAGTCACCATAGCCTTTATGATCCTTTAGTTTTCAACTTGTAGTATCACTTTATGCTTTTATCAATGATGTTTTGTCGCTCTGCATGATTATGGACATTATTGCTCTCTTAGTTTGTCGCTCCCAGTCTTTTGCTAGCCTCCACAACAAGTATGAGTTTCACTCATGCATCCAACTCCCTAAACCAAGTTATTCCAAAGAGTCCACCATACCTACCTACTAGCTTATGCTATTCCAAGTACATTCATGCTTTTGTTTACCTTCCACTTGTTATGAGAAAACTAGTGATTAAAGCTCTCACGAACTTGATGGCACACTTTACTTTACTTGCCCTTAATAAACTTGAACCATCGTGTCTTCTATGTTGTATATGCTTGCACTTATTTGTTGGGAATTAGCAGAACCATGCTTTCATGGGGAACGCTTTCAACATTGCACTTGGTACTTATACCTAGTTGATATCATGCTCTTTTGTATATGGATGTCGTCGGTGTGAAATGAAAGGGGAGCTTGTAAGTCCATGGAGTTATGTATATGTGTTAGAGAAACGCCTGGGCCGCTGGTCTAATCCATGCTGACATGGTGGAAACCTGCAGCGTAACCATAATGAGCTGTCTATGAAGCATTCTTCTTATAAAAAAAGAGTCCTATATTGAGAAAAAAAAGAGAAAAGAAAAAGAAAAAAAGAGATACTATGAAAAGAGGAAAGAGAGAAAAAAGCACCATATTCCCATGGTAAATAAGAATAATGCTGAGATGCTTGTTGTCTGCTTGCCTTGTCATTTTGATATGGGGATTCTTCCGTATCATCGGCAAGGGGTACCCCGTTGGCAGTTCTCTATGATACACATGTACTTACGATGACAAGAACTTACCGGTGACTAAACTTGAGTAGCATGAGGAGAGGCCCTCGTATACAAGGGACATGAGATTTCTGACTTATACTTCGTCAAGCATGTACACCATAGTTTGTTCACTTTAACCTTAATCACTTCAAGATGCTTATGATAGGGGCAATGAGAGCTGAAAGCTATAAGTACCATAATTTTTGGAAGCTCTTTATGAGACTTGAATCCCTACTTCCTTTTACAAAAGGCCTTTCTTCCACCATTACATTGAGTCTCCACCTTCTACCTTTATGCACCTACTTTCAGAGCATAGTGGCCATTCTTAGTTCTATGTGCATTGTCCCAAGACTTGTTGATTGATGCATAGTTTTGATATTGCTTGTTTTAAACTATTTGTATCTAGTCACTCTTATGAACTTTGAAGGTGTCCTATGCATTTATATCTGCTACTCTATTGAGGGACAAGCTGAATGCTATTATGCTATGTTTTCTATATGTGAAACAAACAATCGTCTTGCAAAGCATTGTTATTCATGAATCTTTTGTTTGTGCCTTTTCATGTTGCAACATAGTTTCTTTGTCTTATTACTAGAACTTTGTCTTTCATGTTATGATTGAAGTACTATGACCACAGCATTGGATGTTTTACAAATACTTTGATCAAGTCTTTGATGGTGCATGTCACCTCAAAAATTATTTTTTCTTTTTATCACTTACCTACTCGAGGACGAGCAGGAGTTAAGCTTGGGGATGTTAATACATTGCAAATGTATCTATAATTTTTGATGTTCCATGCTTGGTTTTATCTACTTTCTTGTGTTTTGTTCCAACTTTGGAGTACTTTTCATATGATTTCTTGGAATAACCTATTAACAAGAGGCACAGTGCCAGTTGCCTGTTTTCTGCTGTTTTTGGTTCCAGGAAAGTCAGAAAATTACTATTCTCGGAATTGGACCGGACAAACACCAAAGTCGATATTTTACCGGCAGACTCACGAAGCCAGAAGACGAGACGGAGAGGGGCCACAGGGCGGCCACACCATGTGGTGGCGCGGGCTGGCCCTGGCCACGCCACCAGGTGGTGTGGGCCCCCTGGCCGCGCACCGACCTTGCCTCTTCGCCTATAAGATGCCTCCCGATGCAAAAACTGAAAATCGTCAAGCCTCCAGCCACGAAAAGTTCCGCAGCGCCACCACCACCGAAGGGGAGATTCAGGGGACAAAAAGTCTCTGTTCCGGCACCCTGCCGGGATGGGGAAGTGCCCCCGGAGCCATCTCCATCGATCTCCACCTCCATCTCTATCACCTTTGCTGATTACCATGATGATGAGGGAGTAGTTCTCTCTCGAGGCTAAGGGTTCTACCGGTAGCTATGTGTTCATCTCTGTCTATATGCATGATCATATTGTGATCATGAGCTTGTAATCTATAGATATACCTTGCTACTCAAGTGCTTTATTAGATCTCTGCTCTCCCCATGTATGTGAAAGTGACAGCGTGCACACCATGGTGGCACTTAGGCTAGAGATTACAAATACTTGTTCTGAGTTATATTTGGAGTTGGATGTCTTTATGAAATTGTGGTGTTTGTTGGAACCATCTAGTGCTCAAGGTGACAGTGTGGGGTTTTCTAGATGGGAAAGACTTACTTTGAGGTGTGCTGTTATAGCCCTACCATCGATTAGAGTGTTCAACCGGAGAGTAGTCAAGAGTAGTATCATGAAGAGAATATATTTATATGAGAGTGTTCACTAGTGAAAGTATGATCCCTAGGCCTTGTTTCTAAGCATTGATACACCGTTTTCTATTAGATCTGTTACATGTTTTCTTGCTTCCATCTTTATTTCAGTTTTACTTTACTCTTTTCCACGCCATCAAAGAATTTTCTATCACCGTTACGACTTATAATTATCCATACCACTTGTATTTCACTATCTCTTCGCCGAACTAGTGCACCTCTACACCTGACAAGTGTATTGGGTGTGTTGGGGACACAAGATACTTCTTGTATCTTGATTGCAGGGTTGCTTGAGAGGGGATACCTTGAACCACTTCCTCCCTGAGTTTGATAAACCTTGGGTGATCCACTTAAGGGAAAGCTTGCTGCTGTTCTACAAACCTCTGCACTTGGAGGTCCAACAACTGTCTACAAGTATAGAAGTGCGTAGACATCATTATTGCATGTGTGTTCTTCTCACAAACCACACATGGATCCACCAGTGTCATTGCATGTCTGCTCTTTTCATTAACCATAGTTAGAGTCATTGCATGTGTTTTTTTTCACAAACCACATATCACCAGTGTCATTGAATGTGTGTTCTTCTCATAAACCACATATGGATCCACCCAGTGTGTTTGCATGTGTGTTCTTCTCACAAACCACATAAGGATCCAGCAGTGTCATTGGATGTGTGTTCTTTTCATGAACCACACCGAGTGTCATTGCATGTTTGTTTCACTCATAAACCACACATGGATACACCAGTGTCATTGCATATGTGTTCTTCTCATGAACCACATCTAGAGTCATTGCATGTCTGTTCTTCTCACAAACCACATAAGGATCCACCGGTGTCATTGGATGTGTGTTCTTTTCATGAATCACACCCAGTGTCATTGCATGTGTGTTCTTCCCACAGACCACACATGGATCCACCAGTGCATTCCATGTGTGTTCTTGTCATGAATGGCATCTAGAGTCATTGCATGTCTGTTCTTCTCACAAACCACACATGGATCCACTAGTTTCATTGCATGTATGTTCTTTTCATGAACCACAGCTAGAGTCATTGCATGTCTGTTCTTCTCAAAAACCACACAAGGATCCACTGGTGTCATTGCATGTCTGTTCTTTTCATGAACCATAGCCAGTGTCATTGAATGTGTGTTCCTCTCATAAACCACACATGGATCCACCAGTGTCATTGCATGTCTGCTCTTTTCATTAACCACAGTTAGAGTCATTGCATGTGTGTTCTTTTCACAAACCACATATCACCAGTGTCATTGCATGTGTGTTCCTCTCATAAACTACATATGGATCCACCCAGTGTGATTGCATGTGTGTTCTTCTCATAAACCACATAAGGATCCACCAGTGTCATTGGATGTGTGTTCTTTTCATAAACCACATACGGACCGTAACCTTAGGAGAGCCCTAACCTTAGCCCCCCAATGGGTGGCCGTTAGACCGAGTCTTCTGGAAGGCACGCCCTAACACAGTTGTTCTGCTTGACGATTGTTACATACCGTTCGATTGGGGCGTTTGGACGATTGGGATGGTCTTCGTGCGAGCGATCCGCGAGTATGCTGTTCTGCGGCATGATTGGCCATGCTTGCTCTGGACAAACTGGCAACACCGGGCGCTCCCCTGCTGCGAGTGTCACGACTCACGAGTTTAGTGGGCCATGTCCTAGTGGCATGTCCCCATTACTTCTCTTCCTCCCCGTACTTCTCTTCCTTCCACTTGAAGCCACTTTCCCACTTCACTCCCATCCTGCCGTAGCCGCAAGCCGACGATGCCTCCATCCCAATCCCCTCTCCAGCAGACACCCCCTCCCCCTCTCGCCACGGGTTCAAGGGGAGACGGCGAGGAAACGCGTCGTGACGACAGGGACGATGATTTCGATGTGAGTCGTCTCATCTCTATCTCTATCATCTATGGCCAGTTATCTATTTTTTGAGCTAGATCCATTCTGTTTACTCATGCGCGTATGATGTGTTAGGCCAACCAGACGATATGTGACTCCGACTATCACGGTTTAGCGGATGAAGACAGTCCTCTGCTATGTAAACATGGATATGTGCCTGCTAAATTTGTAGTGTTCGAAGGACGAAATGCAGGCAGGAGGTTTCTACGGTGTCAAGGACATCGTGCAATGATGCAAGGCGGAAGTTGCAGTGTTGTCAAATGGGTAGATCCAGAGTGGCCCAAATCGATGTAGAAAACGCTGGACAAACTATGGGAAATGACTCTTGAGTTGAAAGAATCCGTATTCAGCTCACTTCTTGAAAGTGTTGAGATGAATCTATGGGAACCAGTTGACACGACCAAGCATAAGCGAGAGCTCAAGTGGGTGCAAGACAAGGTTAGCAAAGTCGAGAAGGAGAGGAATGCGACATTGGCCCTGAAGGCTAAAGAATAGCAAGAACTGACTCAACCAAGGAATGATCTTCACCAGGCCAAAGTCCTGCAGTTCACAACTACGAGTATTGACAAGTGCATGAGGAAAAATGAAGAGAAACAATTGAAGCTGTGCAAGGAAGATGCTGAAAGGAAGGAGCAGACGATTCGATCCTTGCTCTCGCAGGAAGATGCGCATCGGGCTAAGATTAGTAAGATCAAGGAGATGTGTGATAACTAGTTCTATTTAGCCTGAGCTCCGTGCCTTTTTAAGTTGTAATAGTTGTACTTGTTGACCTAGCGGTCTGAACTATTGGTCCCGGAGTCCTGGGAGGAAAAAAATTGGTCGCCCGTTAATCTGTCTTAACCTTGCATTACTTCCTTTTGTCTGATCATGGTGGTATTCTGACATTGGTGGTTTGTTTAAACGTAATCTACGTGGATTGTGCCGCATGCAAATGGCACAACCACAATTTATAAAGTGGAAGCACGTACACCCGGTTATTGGAGATCCGGGAGCTTCGCCAGATGCAGGGGATGCAGGAGCAGAGAGGCGGTGAGATAGACGGGCTCAAGATTAGACCAGAAAGTGGTACCGATTTCCTCCTCATCTAGGCATTATTGGTTGCCATTACTGTTTATGTTGCCCTGTCATTGTGTGCAGCAGCTGAAATAAGTTGCTGCTTCATGGAGTGTAGTAGCTTAAATAATTTATTTTGGTGCCACTTACATTCTGTCGTATTTGGAGACCTCCTGCCCCTCAGCAATCATGGAACCGGTGCTGCGTGTTTTCAGATAGTAGTGGCACAATCACAATTTTGGATTCAACTACTGACTCGGGCGTTTCCAAACCCTAAGTCACGGTACATTTTACTCAGAGAACGTGGGTAGATTGTTTCTCCCAGCAAACTGCCACACATAGAGCTCCATAATTTAACCGAATTACATATATAGGTTCAAGTTCAACACATTACTATGCATCTTCATTGCCAGCAGCCTTCTTCCACAGCCTGGGTGCCAAGCCTTCACGTCCACTGGCTTCTTCATTTCCTGCCTTCTTCCTTTTCCTCGGTGCCAATTTTCTTAGCTTCACGTACTCTGCATCACCGGGACAATGGGCACCAGAATCGTGTCCAACATCATCTTTCCACTCGTTTTTAATTTCTTCGGGCAACAAAATAACTGACCCGGCAGTCATGTTTCTAACCTTGCGGCGCTTCCTGTCAAAAAACAAGACTGTTGCATAACTGTCCAATATCTACAGAGTAAATAAAACAAAAATTACAATTCAGCACAAACATGCGAATCCCAAGAGACTTTTGCTTACCAGGAGCTAATTGGGTTCGAGCAACCACCCTGTCCAAGAATAGAAGGGCGACTCCTAGTTGCAGCAGCTTCCACATCCAGTACATCACAATTCAGCTCAAACATGCAAGACAAAGCATACCTTTTCATCAACCCAATTAGCTGACTGTCACACGTTAGAGGAACCATGATGCCACGTTCATCCATGAAGCTAAACTTTGCGGTCTTCTTCGGCCATAATTTATCCTGATTACGTAGAGCAGCAACCATACCAGATATAGTGCAGATCTGCGCAGGCGCTTCTTCCATCGTGATACAATGGTGTCCATACCACTTGCCCTTAGAGTCGTACCTGAAGAGGACTACCATAACCAGGTAAGGGTGATCCGCGGAGATCCCACTTGACAGAAAACTGTGGACAAAATATGTTTGTCACCATTGGGCTAACAAACAATTTTAGGTTCAGTAGCCAGCTAGCAGTTATAATTAGTGCGAATAGCAAAGAGAAGGGTAGCTCACCCGCTTGTAGCCAGAACTTCTTCTTCCTTGATAGTAGGATCTGCCATCCTCCGAGCTGCTCAGCTTGTCGGTGGTGGAGGCGGGCTAGAGCCTCGCAACGGCGGCTACGGCATGCGCCATTGGAGCTCGGGATTAGCGACTGGGTGCAGCAACTGGGTGCATCAACTGGGCACAACAACTCGGCGCCAGAAGTCAAATGTCCAAAGGGATCGTCCTGCCTGGAGGGTGGATTCCGATGCCGCCGGTGCTAGGGGAAAGGTGGGAATGGATTTCTCAAATTGGTCAACACATCCAATCCACTTAGTTACTCGATTTGCCTAAGAGGTTACCGTGTTGGCGTTCGCGTCACGGACAGATGACCGACATGGGGGTCCCGACCGTCTACTTCACGGGGCAGTTTCACGGAATGTTTGAATTTGGGAGGGGCGAGATGAGTTTGCATCGAAATGGCCCCTCTCGATAGTTGGCGGCCCAACATTTCGAAACGCGGCAATTTCAGGCAACTTAGGTACCGCCATGCGGCAAGTTCTAACAATAAGACGTAGCAACTATGTTGTAACATGAAAAGGCACAAACAAAAGATTCATGAATAACAATGCTTTGCAAGACGTTTGTTTTTTTCACATAAAGAAAACATAGCATAGTGACATTCAGCTTGTCCCTCATAGAGTAGCAAACATAAATGCATAGGACACCTTCAAAGTTTATAAGGGTGACTAGATACAAATAGTTTATGAACAAGCAATATCAAAATTATGCATCAATCAACAAGTCTTGGGACAATGCACATAGAACTAAGAATGGCCACTATGCTCTCAAAATAGGTGCATAAAGATAGAAGGTGGAGACTCAACATAAAAGTAAAAGAAAGGCCTTCATAGAAGGAAGTAGGGATTCAAGTTCCATAAAGAGCTTCCAAAAATTATGGTACTTATTAGCTTTCAGCTCTCATTGCCCCTATAATAAGCATCTTGAAGTGATTAAGGTTAAAGTGAACAAACTATGGAGTATATGCTTGACAAAGTATAAGTTGGAAATCTCATGTCCCTTGAATACAAGGTCCGCTCATCGTGCTACTCAAGTTTAGTTACCGATAAGTTCTTGTCATAGTAAGTACATGTGTATCATAGAGAACCGCCAACGGGGTACCCCTTTCCCGATGATACGGAAGAATCCCCATATCAAAATGACAAGGCAAGCAAACAATGAGCATCTCAACAATCTTCTTATTTACCATGTGAAAATGGTGCTTTTTTCTCTCTTTCCTCTTTTCTCATATCTTTTTTTTATTTTTCTCTTTTTCTCAATATCTCAACAATCTTCTTATTAGAAGAATGCTTCATAGACAACTCATTATGGTTATGTTGCAGGTTTCTGCCATGATTAGGCATGGATTAGACCGGCGGCCCAGGCGTTTCTCTAACACACATACATAACTCCATGGAATTACAAGCTCCCCTATCATTTCAGACCGACGACATCCATAGAAAAAAGAGCATGATATCAACTAGGTACAAAGTACAAGTGCAATGTTGAAAGCGTTACCCATGACAGCATGGTTATGATAATCCCCAACATATAAGTGCAAGCATATACAACATAGACGACACAATGGTTCAAGTTTATTAAGAGCAAGAAAAGTAAAGTGTGCCATCAAGTTCATGAGAGCTTTAATCACTAGTTTTCTCTTAACAAGTTTAATTCGGAAGGTAGATAAAAACATGAATATACTTGGAATAGCAATTGCTAATAGGTAGGTATGGTTGACTCTTTGGAATAACTTGGTTTTATCTGGAGTTGGATGCATGAGTGGAACTCATACTTGGTTATGGAGGCTAGCAAAATACTAGGAGCGACCAATTAAGAGAGGAATAATGGCCATAATCATGCAAAGCAATAAAAAATTATTAATTAAAGAATAAAGTGATATTACAAGTCGAAAACTAAAGGATCATAAAGGCTATGGTGACTTGGGATAGTCATAACATGGTGTGAGCATGCGCCAAGTCAACCCAAATAAAGCATTAAAGGAGAATACCACAATATTATGCTTTAATATGCTAAAACAATGCATGATTCTTCCAAGACACATTAAGCAATCTCAATTGTTTATAACATGTCATGCTACAGCAAAGATCACTAAGCATAAAGCCAAAACAATACCAAGCATGACATGGCAAAGCATGGGCCACAGTCAAAAACAAGTTCTCTTTACCACTTAAGCATGAACTTTCCTACTCTTTTCCAATCCAAACCAAACTATTTGAAAACTAATGTATGAAAGAGGGGTTCCAACCAATTTATTCAAGCAAACTAAAACCAAAAACGAAAACAAAGACGCTCCAAGAACAACAACTATGCATGAAACAATAAAAATGAAGTGTTTGGAAGAAACCTGGGATTTTTATTGATGAAGAAGGGGATGCCTTGGGCATCCCCATGCTTTGACTCTTGTACTTCTTGGATATTTCTTGGGGCGACACGCGTGGCATCCCCAAGTTTGAGCTTTAGTCCATTCTTCATCTCATTTCATTCTCTCCATACACCTAAAACTTTTCCTTCATACAAATCTTTACACAATCTTTATTAGCAACATTAGTGCACTCAAAATAATAAGTCTTTGGATTCAGTTTCAACACCAATAAAACTTCCATTAAAACACAAGGTACTGAAGCACTTCCCTTGAAAAGCTCAATTCCCAAAGAGATCTCAAAAAGGAATCAACAAGAAGCAAATGCAAATAATGGCAGAAATCTGTCAAAACAGATCAGCAGGTAAAAACCAATTTTTTTGAAGACCTTCTATTGCTCAAATCGAAAAGTGCTGAACTAACGAGAGTTAGATAACAACCTGGGGCAGAAGCACCAAAATTCACGCCTCAAAACGACGTACAGAGATTTGGCACGAATTTTTACGGTGAAGCACAAAAATCTGTTTCGGGACAACAACTTTCCCAAGCATTACTTCTCTCTCATTAGAGGTTACTCTTGGCACAAAAAGAAAAATAAAAAGGATAAGGAGCGGTTATTACTGAAGTAATAACTTCCAAGACTCATCTAAAATTTTTGGGTTATCTCCCAATAATTACTTTTCTTTAACGCCTTTAAGTTAGGCATAAAAGGCAAGAAAAAGAATCAAGTGTTCTCAGATGAAGAAGCATTAAGAGAAAATTTTGTTTTCATAGGAGAGGCAAAATGAATCTTCTCTATCTTCTTAGGGAAGTGTTCTATACCTTTCTTGAGTGGGAGTTGATAATTAATGGTGCCTTCTTTCATATCAATACTGGCACCAACAGTTCTAAGAAAAGGTCTTCCCAAAGTAATAGGACAAGAAGCATTGCATTCAACATCCAAAACATAGAAATCAACGGGGACATAGGCATTATTAACCATAATACGAACATCATTAATACTCCCCATGAGTTTCTTTTTAGCATTATCATCAAGTGGGACATTCAAATAACAATCTTCTAATTGTGGTAAATCAAGCATATCATAAATCTTTCTAGGCATAATAGAAACACTACTATCAAGATCACATAAAGCTTTGAAATCAAAATCATTTACTTTCATATTAATGATGGGTTCCCAACCATCTTCTTGTTTCATAGGAATAGAAGTTTTATGTTTCATCTTTTCTTCTTTAATTTTTATGAGAGCATCAGTAATGTGTTTTGTAAAGGCCATATTCATAGCACTAGCATTAGGACTTTTAGCAAGCTTTTGTAGGAACTTAATTACTTCAGAGATATTGCAACCATCACGATCAAAATCATAATTATCATCTAAAGTAGAAGAGCTATTACTAGCTTCAACACTAGTGGTAGTGATAGTAGAAACACTAATATTTCTAGCAATTTCATCTTCTCTTTCCCACTTAGCATGCAATTCAGCTAATAGTCTAACATTTTCATCAATTCTAGCTTGTATGGCATTAGTAGCAGCAAAGGGATTATCAATAGTTTCAGGTTAAGCAGCCATTTTATTCAAAGAATATTGTGCTTCAGCCAATGATGTTATATTTCTTTCACCATTAGAGAGTTTTTCCTCAATAGTTTTATTGAAAGCAGTTTGTTTACTAATAAAATCTTTAAGCATAACTTCAAGTTCAGAGGGAGCACTCCTATTATTGTTGTAGGCATTTCGATAAACATTACCATTATTGGGAGGATATGGCCTATAGTTGTTATTGCCAAAATTATTCCTGTAGGCATTGTTGCTAAAATTATTATTTCTTATAAAGTTCACATCAACTTGCTCTTCTTGAGCAACCAAAGAGGCTAAGGGAACATGATTTGGATCAATATGAGCTTTCCCATTAACAAACATAGACATAATAATGTCAATTTTATCACTCAAGGAGTAGGTTTCTTCAACAAAATTTACCTTCTTACCTTATGGAGCTCTTTCAGCGTGCCATTCAGAATAGTTAACCATCATATTATCCAGAAGCTTTGTTGCAGCACCCAAAGTAATGGTCATAAAGGTACCTGTAGCAGCAGAATCCAGTAGATTTCTTGAAGAATAGTTCAATCCTGCATAAAAGGTTTGGATAATCATCCAAGCAATTAGTCCATGAGTGGGACAATTCTTTACCAAAGATTTCATTCTTTCCCAAACTTGAGCAACATGTTCATTATCAGATTGTTTCAACTTCATTCTTTCACTTCTCATAGATATAATGTTAGCAGGAGGATAGTATTTTCCAATGAAAGCATCTTTACATTTAGTCCAAGAATCAATACTATTTCTAGTTAGGGATTGCAACCATTCTTTAGCTTTTCCTCTCAAAGAGAAAGGAAACAATTTAAGCTTAATAATATCTCCATCAATATCCCTATGCTTTTGCATCTCACAAAGTTCAACAAAGTTATTTAGATGAGCAGCAGCATCTTCAGTACCAATACCAGAAAATTGTTCTCTCATAGCAAGATTGAGTAAAGCAGGTTTAATTTCAAAGAAATTAGCTTCAGGAACAGGTGGAGCAATAGGTGTGCACATGAAATCATTGTTGTTGGTGCTAGTGAAGTCACACAACTTAGTGTTTTCAAGAGTAGTCATTTTTTGTGTGTTTTTAATAAAGAAAGCAAACTAGTAAAACTAATTTTTTTTTTGTCTTTTTGATAAAGAAACAAGCAAACAAAGCAAAAATAAACTAAGCAAAACAAAAATAACAAAGTAAAGAGTTTGGTTATAAGGGACTCCCCTTGTGAAGATGTCCTTGACTACCCGGCAATGGCGCCAGAAAAGAGCTTGATGGCCCAAGATATCTCGAGCTCGTTGGGGAACCCCAAGAGGAAGGTATGATGAGCACATCAGCAAGTTTCCCTCAGTTATGAAACCAAGGTTAACGAACCAATAGGAGCAAGGAAACACCTCCAAGGTGTTGTTGCCAACTTGGAATCCTACACAACACAACCACAGAACTTTGCCCCCAACTTACAGTGAGGTTGTCAATCTCACCGGTTTTGCTGAAAACAAAGGATTAAACGTATTGCGTGGAAGAAAGTAAAAGCTTGCAAAAAGTAAACAGAAAGCAGTAAACAGTTGTAGATTGATGGTAAAAGAAAGGACCGGGGTCCATAGTTCACTAGTGGTGGTTCTCCTTAAGATAGATGACATGTTGGGTGAACAAATTACAGCAGGGAAATTGACAAACATCGAGAAAGCATACATGCATATACTAATCATCTCGACTCCTATGTGATTTGATTGGGCATTACAACATTATACATAGACCGTAATCCGACTTCATCTATGACTAATAATCCACCTTCAGGTTATCAATCCGAACCCGCTCCAGTATTAAGTTACAAGCAACAGATAATTTCATTATGCATTGCGTGTAAAGTAAAAAATATGATTGTCCTATGAACAAAGGATTGCTGTCTTCTCCCTAGTAGCAACAGCACATCTAGTACCTTAGAGATTTATGTCACTTCCCCAGATTAAAAGAGGCATGAACCCACTATCGAGCATAAATACTCCCTCTTGGAGTTGCGAGCATCTACTCGGCCAAGATATATACTAACGACGGAGAGCATGCAAGATCACAAATAATAAAGACATGATATAATCAATAATCAATCTGAAATAGCATCTCAATATCCATCGGATCCCCGCAAACACAACATGTAGGATTACAAATAGATGATCTTGATCATGAATGGAGCTCACAAGATCTAAACATGGTAGCACAAAGGAGAAGAACCAACCATCTAGCTACTACATGGACCCGTAGTCTAGGGATGAACTACTCGCGCATCACACCGGAGGCTTGCATGGTGATGAAGAAGGCCTTTAGGGTGAATTCTCCCCTGCGGCAGGGTACCGGGAAGAGCTTCAGATCCCTCCCGATCTAGGGATGGAGATGACGGCGGCTACAGACTCTTTCATGGAATTTTGATCGGGTTATTAGGGTTTCTGTATCGGAGGCATCTTATAGGCAAAAGGGGAGGCCGAGGGGGTGCCCTAGGCAGCCACACCACCCCCTGGCGCGGGCCAGGCCTGGCCGCGCGGCCAGGTGGTGTGGTGGCCCTCTGGCCCCTCTCCGTCTCGTATTCTGGCTTCGTGTCCCCCTCAGTGAAATACTGACTTTGGCTTTTGTCCTGTCCAATTTCGAGAATATTCATTTTCCGACATTCCTGGAACCAAAAACAGCAGAAAACTGGCAGCTGGCACTGTGGTATCTTTTTAATAGGTTAGTCCAAGAAAGTGTATAAAAAGTACTCCAAAGTGTGGACAAAACATAAGAAATTAGATAAAACCCAAGCATGGAAAATCAAAAATTATAGATACGTTTGCAACGTATCACAACTCATTGTGTGTTTGCCTAAGAATTGTGCACTGGCCCTTGGAAAGTGAGAGTGTGTAAGCAAATACAAAAGTTGACATAGTAGTATAGAAAGGGAGAAAAAGAATTAAAAAAATAAAAAAAATAGAAAGATACATAGTCTCCCAATACAAAGAGAGTCTCAAGCTTGTAAGCAAAGAGAGAGAGATCTAGGCAAGTGCACAAAATCGTTGCTTATCCTCTTTTGGCAAACGAGTTATGGTCTCTCCTTGCACTGGCACAATGACCGAGCTTAGTCTTTGTTAGGGAATTTTGTGCTCACTTTCATAGTCATGCTGACCCCGTTCATCTCCATGTGTGTGTATCCTCGTGTTTTTGTGGATCATATACTTTTGCTTTGATATTTAGTTCTTTTCCACTTTTGACAATAACATTTTCTTTGGATCTTTTCGTTTGGCTTTCCACCATCCTAACCTTCCACCATAAGCTTTTGAGAGTCTTAGTTGTTCTTTAGTGCGAGCTTTCTGTGTGATCTCACTTTGCAATTTTATAGTTCTCAAGTGTGGCTACTAGTTTGATAAAATCCTAAAGGTGAGGTAAAAGGCTAACCCCCACCACATATTACCTGATATGGGTCTCCTTGTGGATTTACCCTTGGGGTGGCCCGATCTTCATGGATTTGATGCGGGGGTGAGAGGAATCACGATGAACACAATGAACACAACATGAATGCAAGGTAAAGATACAAAAACATGCCAAAATGCACCCGATTCGATTTTCTCCCGTTGGTTTGGAGAACCAATCCAATAGAATCCTCGGTGCAAGACCTTACAGTAGAATCACCAAAGGAGAGATCGGTAAGCAGATGATAGAATCCAAATCAAGGAGAGAGTAGCAACCAAGTAGAATCCCAAAGGGGAGAGACCAAGCACTACTAGAATCTTTGACAAGGAGATATGAAACACTTGAGGAGGGTTGATACATTGCAAATGTATCTATAATTTTTGATGTTCCATGCTTGGTTTTATCTACTTTCTTGTGTTTTGTCCATACTTTGGAGTACTTTTTATATGAATTCTTGGACTAACCTATTAACAAGATGCCACAGTGCCAGTTGCCTGTTTTCTGCTGTGTTTGGTTCCAGGAAAGTCAGAAAATCAATATTCTCGGAATTGGACGGGACAAAAGCCAACGTTCCTATTTTACCGGAAGACTCACAGAGCCAGAAGCAGAGACGGAGGAGGGCCAGGGCATGGCCGCACCATATGGTGGCGCGGGCTAGCCCTGGCCGCGCCACCAGGTGATGTGGGCCCCCTGGCACTCCACCGACCTTGCCTTTTCGCCTATAAGAGCCTCCCGGTACCAAAACCCTACATCGTCAAGCCTCCAGCCACGAAAAGTTCCGCAGCGCCGCCGCCACCGAAGGGGAGATTCGGGGGACAGAAAGTCTCTGTTCCGGCACCTTGCCGGGACGGGGAAGTGCCCCCGGAGCCATCTCCATTGATCTCCACCGCCATCTCCATCACCATTGCTGATTCCCATGATGAGGAGAGAGTAGTTCTCTCTCGAGGCTAAGGGTTCTACGGTAGCTATGTGTTCATCTCTCTCTCTATGCATGATCATATTGTGATCATGAGCTTTGTAATCAAGTAGATCTACCTTTCTACTCAAGTGCTTTAATAGATCTCTGCTCTCCCCATGTGTGTGAAAGTGACATCGTGCACACCATGGTGGCACTTAGGCTAGAGATTACAAATACTTGTTACGAGTTATATTTGGAGTTGGATGTTTCTATGAAATTGTGGTGTTTGTTGGAACCATCTAGTGCTCATGGTGACAGTGTGGGGTTTTCTAGATGGGAAAGACTTACAAAGAGTAGTATCATCGATTAGAGTGACAGTGCTCATGGTGACAGTGTGAGGTGTGCTCTTATAGCCCTACCATCGATTAGAGTGTCCAACCGGAGAGTAGTTCAGAGTAGTATCAAAAAGAGAAGATATTTATATGAGAGTGTTCACTGGCGAAAGTATGATCCCTAGGCCTTGTTTCTAAGCATTGAAACTTTGTTTGCAACTAGATCTGTTACATGTTTGCTTGCTTCTATCTTTATTTCAGTTTTAGTTTAGTCTTTTCCACGCCATCAAGCTATTTTATATCACCATTACCACTTGTATTTCACTATCTCTTCGCCGAACTAGTGCACCTATACACCTGGCAAGTGTATTGGGTGTGTTGGGGACACAAGAGACTTCTTGTATCTTGATTGCAGGGTTGCTTGAGAGGGGATACCTTTGCCACTTCCTCCCTGAGTTCGATAAACCTTGGGTGATCCACTTAAGGGAAAACTTGCTGCTGTTCTACAAACCTCTGCACTTGGAGGCCCACCAACTGTCTACAAGAATAGAAGTGCGTAGACATCAAGCGATTTTCTAGCACCGTTGCCGGGGAGGTAAGGTAAAAGGTATTCACACCGGAGGATTAAAGAAGAAGAACCTCCCACGGCAAACGCCTATTTTCTGGCGCTGTTGCCGGGGAGGTAAGGTAAAAGGTATTCACACCGGAGGATTAAAGAAGAAGAACCTTCCATGGCAAACGCCTATTTGCCGGTGTGAGTGCTCGAAGTTATTTCCTTTGGATTCTGCAATTTTGTCTTTTTTTTCTTGTTTTCACTAGTTAGGCTTAATGGAAAACAACAACAAAATTAGAGAGCTTTATAGTATTTATCTTGAGTTAGGACATGAAGTGTTTGAAGAGAAAATTAAAAAACCTATGGAACTTTCTTTGCATGCTAATAGAAATGTTATTAGTATGAATCTTTTGAACACCTTTGTTACTAATGCTATGGAAACATCTAAGCTTGGGGAAGTTGGTTTTTATGAAAATGATATTTTTAGTTCCTAGCTTCAAAGAAGAAAATTTGCTCTGATGATAGTTTATCTCCCATATGTGGTAATTCTAATGATACTTGTGATATTTTAAATCCACATACTGAAAGCATCCCTTTTAAAATACCTATAAAAATTATTGATCGCGTTATGGATAACTACTATTTTGGAGATGGAACTGTCCATCCCGGTGATCATTTTCTCTTTATACACGAATTATGCGGGTTGTTCATATGTGCAAGTATTACAACAGATCAAGTCAAGAAGAAATTATTCTCTTTTTCACTTAAGGGCAAAGCAAGGGAGTGGTATGAGCTACTAGATGATCCTCATCATTTGGAGTGGAAGGAACTTGAATCTCTCTTTTACTCTAAATTTTATCCTCCTCATGAAATTCATAAAGATAGGAATTACATTTATAATTTTCATCCTCATGATGGAGAAAGTATTGCCCAAGCATGGGGGAGATTGAAGTCACTAATGCTCAAATGTCCCATTCATGAGCTCCCCCGTAATATTGTTATTAATAATTTCTATGCAAGGCTTTCAGGACATTACAAGGACTATCTAGATACTTGTTTAGAGGGATCCTTCACAAGTAAGGAGGTCTAAGCTAAGTGGGATCTTCTTGAAACAATTCAAAGCAATACTGAAGATTGGGATAACAACAAAGGTAAAGAACCAGGTATAAACTATGAGTATGATTGCATTAAGTCTTTTGCTGAAACTATTGATTTTCAAGAGCTTAGTGCTAAATATGGTCTTGATCCTCAATTTCTTGTTGATTTTTATAGAACCTTTGCTTCTCATATTAATGCTCATAAAGAATGGGACATGTATCATGAGCCTTACAAAGACACTTGCATGGAAAATGAAATTGTTATTAATGATAGCAATAAAAATGCTCAAACCTCTGAAAGTACTACTTCTTATAAGCATGTTAATTTTTGTGGAATACATAGACCTTGTGAGAATAATCAAATTTGAAGAAGAATATTGTATCACCCACAGGAATGAAAAAACTAGAATGTGGTATAGGGCTTTAAATAATCTTGGTAAAAAAGTTTGTGCCCTCTATCCTTTTATTTGTGAACTTTGCTTTGAAGTGGGTCATTTCAATTTCCAATGCTCAGGCCATAATAATAGCCCTTCTAATTCAATGAGTACTGCAAGTTTGTATTGTGATGACATGATCACTCCTAATCAGCATGATGAACTTACATTATTTTTGGCGTGTGAAGAGTTATCAAGAAAAACCTCTTTGGTAGATATGGCTGCTTTTGATATGAATAGTGTCATGCATGGTTGTCATCTTTATTGTGTTGATAATTTCCACACAAATACTTACATACAAAATATTATAAAAGATGAGATCTTACCAAAATATGACTAATATGTGTTTTGGTCTTATTAATGAAAAGGAGGAATCCTCCAAAGTTTCTTCTATTGTCTCTAACAATGAACCAGGGTATATGGTGAAGCTTCCTTTCAAGCCTCTCCCTCCTAAAGAGAATAAGAAAAAGAATAAAAGGAGGAGTAAAAGGAGAGAGGAAACGGTATTTTCCCCTAAGCATGTTGCTCCTATTATAGTTTTTGATGAGTCTGAACTCGATGATGTTCCTATGCCTGTTACCTATAGTAGTGATCATGATTGGGAAAAGCACACTTCTTTTGATATTGAAAATCTCTTTGGTACCAATCCTGAAAATGATGATATTAATAATTGCTATACTATTAGTGTTATCCATGATCCTTCCAATGATGATATGTTTACAAATGAACACACTTGGGAAGATAACTATTCTATTGCTTATGATGATTCTATACCTCAAATATATGATGATTGCAATGATGATTATGATATTTTCAGTCCACCTACTATTGAGGAGGAAATTAATTATGATTACAATATGCCTCCTATATTTGATGATTATGGTTATGAGAATAATAATGATAGCTATTTTGTTGAATTTGCTCCCAGTACAATCAATAAGAATGACTATGTTTATGTGGGGAGTATTAATTATTTTATGCATGTGGCTCATGATAAGAATGTTTCTTGTGCTATTTATATTGTTACTTTTATTCATGATGCTACTGAAATTTATTATGAGAGAGGGAAACATGGTTTTATACATCTCAAAAATATTAAGTTTCCCCTCTTTATGTTGAAAGTCTTGAAGTTGCACTTGTTTTGCATTATTATGCTTGTTGCTTTGTGCTTTCATGACTTGAGTTCTTTATAAGATTCCTATGCATATGAAGTGGGTTAGACTTAAATGTGCTTTGAATTTGCTTTTTGATGATCTCTTTTACTTCAATTCATATTTCCTATGTGAGCATCTTCTCAAACTATCATGCCTAACTTAAAGGCGTTAAAGAAAAGTACTTATTGGGAGATAATCCAAAAGTTTTAGATGAGTCTTGGAAGTTATTACCTCTGTAATAACCTCTCCTTATCCTTTTTATTTGCTTTTTGTGCCAAGAGTAACCTCTAATGAGAGAGAAGTAATGATTGGGAAAGTTGCTGTCCCGAAACAGATTTATGTGCTTCACCGTAAAAATTAGTGTAAAATCTCTGAACGTCTTTTTGAGGCGTGAATTTTTGTGCTTCTGACCCAGGTTGTTATCTATCTTTCGTTAGTTCAACACTTTTTTATTTGAGCAACAGAAGGTCTTTGAAAAAATTCGTCTTTACCTGCTGGTCTGTTTTGACAGATATTTTCCATTTTCTGCATTTGCTTCTTGTTGGTTCCTTTTTAAGTTCTTTTGGGGAATTGAGCTTTTTGAGGGAAGTGCTACAGTAGCTATTGTTTTAAAGGAAGTTTATTTGGTGTTAGAACTGAACCTTAAGACTTATTTATCTTGAGTACACTAATGTTGCTAATAAAGATTGTGTGAAGTTTTGTATGAAGGAAAAATTTGAGGTGTATGGAAGGAATGAGTAATGATATGAAGGATGGACTAAAGCTCAAGCTTGGGGATGCCATGCGTGTCACCCCAAGAAATATCCAAGAAGTAAAAGCGTCAAAGCTTGGGGATGCCCAAGGCATCCCCTTCTTCATCAATAAAAATCCCAGGTTTCTTCCAAACGCTTCATTTTTATTGTTTCATGCACATTTGTGTTTTTCTTGGAGTGTCTTCGTTTTCATTTTTGTTTTGGTTTTTAGTTTTTTGGTTTGCTTAGTTTTATGAATAAATTGGTTGGACCCCCTCTTTCATACATTGGTTTTCAAATAGTTTGGTTTGGATTGGAAAAGAGTAGGAAAGTTCATGCTTATGTGGTAAAAAGAGCTCGTTTTTGACTATGGCCTATGCTTTGTCATGCCATGCTCGATATTGTTTTGGCTTTATGCTTAGTATTCTTTGCTGTAGCATGACTTGTTATAAACATTTGAGATTTCTTAATGTGCCTTGGATGAATCATGCGTGTTTTAACATATTAAAGCATAGTATAGTGGTATTCTCCTTTGATGCTTTATTTGGGTGGACTTGGCGCATGCTCACACCATGATATGACTATCCCAAGTCACCATAAGCCTTTATGATCCTTTAGTTTTAAACTTGTAGTATCACTTTATGCTTTGATCAATGATGTTTTGTCGCTCTACATGATTATGGCTATTATTGGTCTCTTAGTTTGTCGCTCCCAGTCTTTTGCTAGCCTCCACAACCAAGTATGAGTTCCACCCATGCATCCAACTCCCTAAACCAAGTTATTACAAAGAGTCCACCATACCTACCTACTAGCTTATGCTATTCCAAGTATATTCATGCTTTTGTTTACCTTCCAAATTAAACTTGTTATGTGAAAACTAGTGATTAAAGCTCTCACGAACTTGATGGCACACTTTACTTTTTTGCATCTAATAAACTTGAACCATTAGGTCCTTCTTTGTTGCGTATATGATTGCGCTTTATAAGTTGAAATTAGTAGAACCATGTATAATGGGGAACACTTTCAACATTGCACTTGTACTTTGTACCCCGTTGATATCATGTTCTTTTGCTTATGGATCCCGGCGGTGTGAAATAAAAGTGGAACTTGTAAGATCATGGAGTTTGTATGTGTGTTAGAGAAACGCCTGGGCCGCTAGCCTAAGCCATGCCTATTCATGGTGGAAACTTGCAGCACTACCATAATGAGCACTCTATGAAGCATCCTTAATAAAAACCTATGCAAATAGCAAATAAAAAGATCGCTGAGATGCTCATTGTCTGCTTGTCTTGTTATTTTGATTATGGGATAGCTCCTGTATCATGTGCAAGGGGTACCCCGTTGGCGGTTCTTAATGATACACATATACTTACAATGACAAGAGCTTACTCGTGACTGAAGTTGAGTAGCATGATGATCGGCCTTCGTAAGTAAGGGGCATGATATTTCGGTTTATAACTTGTCAAGCATATCCTCTTAGTTGTGTCACTTTAACCTTAATCACCTTCAAGATGCTTATGATAGGGGCAATGAGAGCTGAAAGCTATAAGTACCATAATTTTTGGAAGCTCTTTATGAGACTTGAATCCCTACTTCCTTTTACAAAGGCCTTTCTTCCACCATTATATTGAGTCTCCACCTTCTATCTTTATGCACCTACTTTGAGAGCATAGTGGCCATTCTTAGTTCTATGTGCATTGTCCCAAGACTAGTTGATTGATGCATACTTTGATATTGCTTGTTTTAAACTATTGTATCTAGTCACTCTTATGAACTTTGAAGGTGTCCTATGCATTTATATTTGCTACTCTATTGAGGGACAAGCTAAATACTATTATGCTATGTTTTCTTTATGTGAAACAAACAAACATCTTGCAAAGCATTGTTATTCATTAATCTTTTGTTTGTACCTTTTCGTGCTGCAACATAGTTTCTTTGTCTTATTGCTAGAACTTTGTCTCATGTTATGATTGAAGTACTATGATCCCAGCTTTGAATGTTTTACAAATACTTTGATCAAGTCTTTGATGGTGCATGTCACCTCAAAAGTATTCTTTCTCTTTATCACTTACCTACTCGAGGACGAGCAAGAGTTAAGCTTGGGGATGTTGATACATTGCAAATGTATCTATAATTTTTGAAGTTCCATGCTTGGTTTTATCTACTTTCTTGTGTTTTGTCCATACTTTGGAGTAATTTTTATATGATTTCTTGGACTAACCTATTAACAAGATGCCACAGTGCCAGTTGCCTGTTTTCTGCTGTTTTTGTTCTAGAAAAGTCATAAAATCAATATTCTCGGAATTGGACGGGACAAAAGCCAACATTCCTATTTTACCGGAAGACTCAGGGAGCCAGAAGAAGAGACGGAGGAGGGCCAGGGCATGGCCACACCATATGGTGGCGCGGGCTAGCCCTGGCTGTGCCACCAGGTGGTGTGGGCCCCCTAGCACTCCACCGACCTTGCCTTTTCGCCTATAAGAGCCTCCCGATACCAAAACCGTAGATCGTCAAGACTCCAGCCATGAAAAGTTCCGCAGCGCCGCCACCACTGAAGGGGAGATTCGGGGGATAGAAAGTCACTGTTCCGGCACCCTGCCGGGACGGGGAAGTGCCCCCGGAGCCATCTCCATTGATCTCCACCGCCATCTCCATCACCATTGCTGATTCCCATGATGAGGAGGGAGTAGTTCTCTCTCGAGGCTAAGGGTTCTACCGGTAGCTATGTGTTCATCTCTCTCTCTATGCATGCTCATATTGTGATCATGAGCTTTGTAATCAAGTAGATCTACCTTGCTACTCAAGTGCTTTAATAGATCTCTGCTCTCCCCATGTGTGTGAAAGTGACAGCGTGCACACCATGGTGGCACTTAGGCTAGAGATTACAAATACTTGTTATGAGTTATATTTGGAGTTGGATGTTTCTATGAAATTGTGGTGTTTGTTGGAACCATCTAGTGCTCAAGGTGATAGTGTGGGGTTTTCTAGATGGGAAAGACTTACTTTGAGGTGTGTTGTTATAGCCCTACCATCGATTAGAGTGTCCAACCGGAGAGTAGTTCAGAGTAGTATCAAAAAGAGAAGATATTTATATGAGAGTGTTCACTAGCGAAAGTATGATCCCTAGCCTTGTTTCTAAGCATTGAAACTTCGTTTGCAACTATATATGTTACATGTTTGCTTGCTTCTATCTTTATTTCAGTTTTACTTTAGTCTTTTCCACGCCATCAAGCTATTTTCTATCACCATTACCACTTGTATTTCACTATCTCTTCGCCGAACTAGTGCACCTATACACCTAACAAGTGTATTGGGTGTGTTGGGGACACAAGAGACTTCTTGTATCTTGATTGCAGGGTTGCTTGAGAGGGGATACCTTTGACCACTTCCTCCCTGAGTTCGATAAACCTTGGGTGATCCACTTAAGGGAAAACTTGCTGCTGTTCTACAAACCTCTGCACTTGGAGGCCCAACAACTGTCTACAAGAATAGAAGTGCGTAGACATCAAGGGTCTTGACAACTTGGAGAAGGGCACCAACTCCAAGGCCTTGTACAACTCATAGATTTACTATGGAGAGGGGGTTCCCATCCAGGGCTTGGCACATGCCTCAATTCATCATCAACTGTACCCATATCTGAGCCACAAGGGGGCTATTTATAGTACTAGGGGTAAAGGGGTTGGTAGGGGGAATATTCTAGGCATCAAACCCTACATAGTGCGCAGACTGGCATTTCTGGCGATAAGTACGGTCTCACCAAAATTGGTGCCAGAATTTCTGGCGGGGGCTGGTGCGGTTTCAGCGGTCGCCGGTTTGGTGTTCTGTTTAGCTTTTTGGCGGTCGCTGGTTTGGCTCGGTGGTGACCGGAAATTCCGGCGGTGATTCCAGTTGGCCGGACCTGGCGCCAGAAGTTTCGGCGTGGATTCTGGGCCTAGCGCCGGAAACCTTTTTCTGTCTTATTTTCCAGGCTTCTTGCTTGGGTGTCTTGGCCCCAGGTTCATCCTTGTCGCCTCCTCTTTGCATCATGATCATAGGCCTATTCACACAATAGGTACTTGGTTCAAGTAGGATCCCATTCACACGATAGCCAACGAACGGTAAGATATGGAAGGAATTCACCTTTGTAGGAGTGGTTGGTGTAGCATGATGTGGACCAATGGTGTATATGTTGGGCTACATCATTACCTTTCCATATACAATCCTTGTTTGGGTTGCATCATGGATAGGCAAGGTGAGATGAGCCAACCACCTCCACAAGGAGAAGAAGGATTGTACATGATGCAAGCGAGCAACTTCATCATCCGGCATGAGTTCCGTGAACGTTGCAATGCCCTTGAGATGTGCCAAGACAAGCAATTTAGAGAAACTCAAATGGAGCTCAAGAGGATAGACAACAACTTCAAGAACCTTTCTCAAGAGATGAGGGCCATGCACCGCAACTTTGCCAATCAAAACGAAGCACTACAAAGGACGTTGGGCAAGCTCACATAAAACACAAGGCCCTACTCTCGCGCATCAAGCTCTTCAAGGCACCACTCGAGTGTGTCGAGCTCATCACGACATCATTATCCTCATCGACAAGATCCTAATGCAAGTGCTCCAAGTCACAAATAATCCCCTATGATTGAACATGTGAGTTCTTCGCAATATGTACCTTCTCCATGGCACGCTGCAGCATCAAGCTATGATGGTGATTTCTCCTCAAGGCCACAAGCAAGGCGAGAAGAACATCGTCATCATGCAAGAGCACTAGTGATCCAACAAGCGCCACCACGTGAAGAACCAAGAGTGGAACCTTGATGGCCCAAAATATATCGAGCTTGTTGGGAACCCCAAGAGGAAGGTATGATGAGCACAGCAGCAAGTTTTCCCTCAGTATGAAACCAAGGTTATCAATCCAGTAGGAGCAAGGAAACACCCCAAAGGTGTAGCTAGCTGAACGTTGGCAGGGCGCACTACCGGTGCCAGCAGCAATGTGGAGACCTGCACAACACAACCACATAACTATGTCCCCAAGTTGCGATGAGGTTGTCAATCTCACCGGTTTTGCTGAAAACAAAGGATTAAACGTATCGAATAGAAGGAAGTAATAGTTTGCAGAAAGTAAACAGAAAGAAGTAAACAGTTTATAGATTCTATGTAAAAGAAAAGGACCGGGATCCATAGTTCACTAGAGGTGGCTCTCCTTAAGATAGATAACATGCTGGGTGAACAAATTACAGCAGGGCAATTGACAAACATCGAGAAAGCAATACATGCATATACTAATCATCTTGACTCCTTTGGAATTCGATTGGGCATTACAACATTATACATAGACCGCCATCCAACTGCATCTATGACTAATAATCCACCTTCAGGTTATCATCCGAACCCCCTCCAGTATTAAGTTGCAAGCAACAGATTATTGCTTTACGAATTACATGTAAAGTAAACAATACGATTATTCTATGAACAAAGGATTGTTGTTTTCTCCCTAGTAGCAACAACACATCTAGTACCTTAGAGATTTCTGTCACTTCCCCAGATTACTAGAGGCATGAACCCACTATCGAGAATAAATACTAACTCTTGGAGTTGCTAGCATCTACTTGGCCAAGATAGCTACTAACAATGGAAAGCATGCAAGATCACAAATAACAAAGACATGATAGAATCAATAATCAATCTGAAATAGCATCTCAATATCCATCGGATCCCCGCAAACACAACATGCAGAATTACAAATAGATGACATTGATCATGAACGGAGCTCACAAGATCTAAACATGAAAGCACAAAGGAGGAGAACCATCCATCTAGCTACTACATGGATCCGTAGTCCAAGGATGAACTACTCACGCATCACATCGGAGGCTTGCATGGTGATGAAGAAGGCCTCTAGGGTGAATTCCCCTCTCCGGTAGGGTGCCGGGAAGAGCTTCAGATCCCTCTCGATCTAGGGATAGAGACGCCGGCGGCTACATACTCTTTCGTGGATTTTTGATCGGGTACTTAGGGTTTTCGTCCCGAGGGCATCTTATAGGCAGAAGGAGAGGCCGAGGGGGTGCTGGGGTCGGCCAGACCACCCCTGGCGCGGGCCAGGCCTGGCCGCGCGGCCAGGTGGTGTGGTCGGCCCCCAGCCCTTCTCCGTCTCATATTCTGGCATCTGATGACTTCCGAAAAAATAGGCACTTTGGCTTTTGTCCCGTCCAATTCCGAGAATATTTATTTTCTGACTTTCCTGGAACCAAAAACAATAGAAAACAGGCAGCTGGCACTATGGCTCTTGTTAATAGGTTAGTCCAAGAAATCATATGAAAAGTACTCCAAAGTGTGGGCAAAACACAAGAAAGTGGATAAAACCAAGCATCAAACATCAAAAATTATAAATACATTTGCAATGTATCAACATCCCCAAGATTAACTCTTGCTCGTCCTCGAGTAGGTAAGTGATAAAAAGAAAGAATAATTTTTGAGGTGACATGCACCATCAAATACTTGATCAAAGTATTTGTAAAACATTCAAAGCTGGGATCATAGTACTTCAATCATAACATGAAATACAAAGTTCTAGCAATAAGATAAAGAAACTATGATGCAACATGAAAAGGCACAAACAAAAGATTCATGAATAACAACGCTTTGCAAGACGTTTGTTTGTTTCACATAAAGAAAATATAGCATAATAGTATTCAGCTTGTCCCTCATAGAGTAGAAAATATAAATGCATAGGACACCTTCAAAGTTCATAAGAGTGACTAGATACAAATAGTTTAAAACAAGCAATATCAAGTTATGCATCAATCAACAAATCTTGGGACAATGCACATAGAACTAAGAATAGCCACTATTCTCTCAAAATAGGTGCATAAAGGTAGAAGGTGGAGACTCAATATAATGGTGGAAGAAAGGCCTTCATAAAAGGAAGTAGGGATTCAAGTCTCATAAAGGGCTTCCAAAAATTATGGTACTTATAGCTTTTAGCTCTCATTGCCCCTATCATAACCATCTTGAAGGTGATTAAGGTTAAAGTGACACAACTAAGAGGATATGCTTGACAAGTTATAAACCGAAATCTCATGCCCCTTACTTACGAATACCGAACCTCATGCTACTCAACTTTAGTCACAAGTAATCTCTTGTCATTGTAAGTACATGTGTATCATAAAGAACCGCCAATGGGGTACCCCTTACACATGATACAGGAGCTATCCCATAATCAAAATGACAAGGCAGGCAGACAATGAGCATCTCAACGTTCTTTTTATTTGCTATTTGCATAAGTTTTTATTGAGGATGCTTCATAGAGTGCTCATTATGGTTATGCTGCAAGTTTCCACCATGATTAGGCATGGATTAGGCTAGCGGCCCTGGCGTTTCTCTAATACACATACAAACGCCATGATCGTATTCCACTTTTATTTCACACCGCCGGGATCCGTAAGCAAAAGAACATGATATCAACGGGGTACAAAGTACAAGTGCAATGTTGAAAGCGTTGCCCATGATACATGGTTCTACTAACTTCAACTTATAAAGCGCAAGCATATACGCAACAAAGAAGGACACAATGGTTCAAGTTTATTAGATGCAAAAAAGTAAAGTGTGCCATCAAGTTCGTGAGAGCTTTAATCACTAGTTTTCTCATAACAAGTTTAATTTGGAAGATAAACAAAAGCATGAATATACTTGGAATAGCTTAAGCTAGTAGGTAGGTATGGTGGACCCTTTGGAATAAGTTGGTTTAGGGAGTTGGATGCATGAGTGGAACTCATACTTGGTTGTGGTGGCTAGCAAAAGACTGGGAGCGACAAACTAAGAGAGCAGTAATGGTCATAATCATGCAGAGCAACAAAACATCATTGATCAAAGAATAAGGTGATACTACAAGTTGAAAAATAAAGGATCATAAAGGCTATAGTGACTTGATATAGTCATAACATGGTGTGAGCATGCGCC
Organism: Avena eriantha; assembly: GCA_910589775.1. Classification (NCBI taxonomy): domain Eukaryota; kingdom Viridiplantae; phylum Streptophyta; class Magnoliopsida; order Poales; family Poaceae; genus Avena; species Avena eriantha. Next base: position 267,474,653 of record OU342745.1, on the reverse strand, counting down.
AAGTCAACCCAAATAAAGCATCAAAGGAGAATACCACTATACTATGCTTTAATATGCTAAAACAACGCATGATTCGTCCAAGGCACAGTAAGCAATCTCAATTATTTATAACAAGTCATGCTAGAGGAAAGAATACTAGGCATAAAGCCAAAACAATATCAAGCATGGCATGACAAAGCATAGGCCACAGTCAAAAACAAGCTCTTTTTACCACATAAGCATGAACTTTCCTACTCTTTTCCAATCCAAACCAAACTATTTGAAAACCAATGTATGAAAGAGGGGGTCCAACAAATTTATTAAGAAAACTAAGAAAACCAAGCAAACGAAAAACCAAAATGAAAACAAAAAAGAAGACGCTCCAAGAACAACACAACTGTGCATGAAACAATAAAAACGAAGCGTTTGGAAGAAACCTGGGATTTTTATTGATGAAGAGGGGGATGCCTTGGGCATCCCCAAGCTTTGACGCTTGTACTTCTTGGATATTTATTGGGGTGACACACGTGGCATCCCCAAGCTTGAGCTTTAGTCCATCCTTCATCTCATTAATCAATCCTTCCATACACCTGAAATTTTTCCTTCATACACAACTTCACACAATCTTTATTAGCAACATTAGTGCACTCAAGATAATAGGTCTTAAGGTTCAGTTCCAACACCAAATAAACTTCCATTAGAACACTAGATACTGTAGCACTTCCCTCAAAAAGATCAATTCCCCAAAAGAACTCAAAAAGGAGCCAACAAGAAGCAAATGCAGAAAATGGCAGAAATCTGTCAAAACAAACCAGAAGATAAAGACGAATTTTTTCGAAGACCTTCTATTTCTCAAATCAAAAAGTGTTGAACTAACGAAATTTAGATAACAACCTGGGGCAGATGCACAAACATTCACGCCTCAAAAATACGTTTAGACATTTTACACGAATTTTTACGGTGAAGCAGAGAAATCTGTTTCGGGACAGCAACTTTCCCAATCATTACTTCTCTCTCATTAGAGGTTACTCTTGGCACAAAAAGCAAATAAAAAGGATAAGGAGCGGTTATTACTAAGGTAATAACTTCCAAGACTCATCTAAAACTTTTGGGTTATCTCCCAATAAGTACTTTTCTTTAACGCCTTTAAGTTAGGCATAAGAAGAAAGAAAGAATCAAGTGTTCTCAAATGAAGAAGCATTAAGACCAAATTTCTTGCCCTTACCTCTCTTACTTTTATTTTTAACCTTAGGGAAAATATGATTATTTGGTGGAGAAGAAAGGTGAATGTTCCCCTTTCCCACATCTATTATTGCTCCAAGGAGTTCTAATAGGGACCTTCCAAGTGTAATTTGTCCTTTTCCCGCACATTCAATGACAAGATAATCAGTAGAAATCATTTTCCCAAGGATCTTTGTAAATACTCCTTCTGCTATTCCAGTAGGTAATATGGTAGCATTATTAGCAAGAGATATTTCTTTTCCTCCTTCAGTAAGCCCCCAAAGATTCAAAGATTCATAAATATCTTTGGGCATAAGACAAAATTCAGACATGATATCACATCGAGCTTGAAAAGTTCCAGTATTTATATCAATCTTTACTGTGGGGAGCCACTTTGATGGTTCAAAATTTATTGGAACATAGTTATGATGCTCCCAAAGAGTATTATAGCAATCTTTTAAGCTAGTAGTGCTAGTCTCAAGAGTGTTCAATCTAGCAAATATTCTTGCGAAAGAAATATCAGTTTGGCAAGGCAAGTTGTAAGTGAGGATCAATTTCTTTATAGCATTAATAGCATCATCCTCATTACATTGGAGGAAATCTCCTCCCACTACAGCATCTAAAGCATATCTATACCAAAGAGCAATCCAAGGTAAAAACCTGCTAAGGAACAAGCTTTGAGTCATTTTAGGCTCAGTTTTTTCATGTAGATCAGAGATTCTAGACCAAGCTTCCTTGAAACTCTCCTCAATTCCTTGTTTAAAAGTGAAAATCATTTCCTCGTGTGACATAGTGATTGGAGCAAGGCTAGACATAGTGGCAACTTAAGATAGGAACTAATTTTTTTGTGTTTTTCAAATAAGAAAGCAAACTAGTAAAACTTATTTATTTTTGTGTTTTTGAATAACAAAACAAGCAAACAAAGCAAAAAAAAAATAACAAAGTAAAGATATTGGTTATGAGGGACTCCCCTTGTGAAGATGTCCTTGACTCCCCAGCAACGGCGCCAGAAAATATGCTTGATGGCCCAAAATATATCGAGCTTTTTGCGGAACCCCAAGAGGAAGGTATGATGAGCACAACAGCAATTTTCCCTCAGTGATGAAACCAAGGTTTAATTGAACCAGTAGGAGCAAGGAAACACCCCAAAGGTGTTGCTAGCTGAGCCTTGGCAGGGCGCACTACCGGCGCTAGTAGCAACGTGGAGACCCGCACAACACAACCACATAACTTTGTCCCCAACTTGCGATGAGGTTGTCAATCTCACCGGTTTTGCTGAAAACAAAGGATTAAACGTATCGAATAGAAGGAAGTAATAGTTTGCAGAAAGTAAACACAAAGTAGTAAATAGTTTATAGATTGTATGTAAAAGAAAAGGACTAGGATCCATAGTTCACTAGAGGTGGCTCTCCTTAAGATAGATAACATGCTGGGTGAACAAATTACAGCGGGGCAATTGACAAACATCGAGAAAGCAATACATGCATATACTAATCATCTTGACTCCTTTGGAATTCGATTGGGCATTACAACATTATACATAGACTGCCATCCAACTGCATCTATGACTAATAATCCACCTTCAGGTTATCATCCGAACCCCCACTAGTATTAAGTTGCAAGCAACATATTATTGCTTTACGAATTGCGTGTAAAGTAAACAATACGATTGTTCTATGAACAAAGGATTGTTGTTTTCTCCCTAGTAGCAACATCACATCTAGTACCTTAGAGATTTCTGTCACTTCCCTAGATTACCAGAGGCATGAACCTGTTGGAGATATGCCCAAGAGGCAATAATAAAAGTGGTTATTATTATATCTTTGTGTTTATGATGAATGTTTACATCCCATGCTATAATTGTATTATAAGGAAACGCTAATACTTGTGTGTTTTGTAAACGTAAAAGAGTCCCTCGTAAGCCTCTTGTTGAACTAGCTTGTTGATTAATAGATGATCATGGTTTCCTGGTCATGGACATTGGATGTCATTAATAATAAGGTTATATCATTAGGAGAATGATGTGATGCACACACACCCATAGTAAGCGTAGCATAAGATCAAGTCATTAAGTTCGTATTGCTATAAGCTTTTAAATGCATAGTAACCTAATCCTTTGACCATGAGGTTGTGTTAATCACCATCACCGGATGGGTACTTTGATGACATCAAACACCGCTTCTTAACTGGGTGGTTATAAAGGTATCATTGGGTATTCTGAAAGTATGTGTTGAAGCGCATGGACCAAGATTGGGATTTGTCCATCCATATGACGGATAGATATGCTCTGGGCCCTCTCGGTGGAATGTCATCTAGTTAGCTTGCAAGCATGTGACTGGGTCACAAGGGATGACATAACATGGAACGAGTAAAGAGTACTTATCAGTAACGAGGTAGAACTAGGTATGGAGATACCGATGATCAAACCTCGGATAAGTAGAGTATCGCGTGACAAAGGGAATTGGTTTCGTATGTTAATGGTTCTATCAATCACGAAGTCATCGTTGAGTATGTGGGAGTCGTTATGGATCTCCAAATCCCGCTGATGGTTATTGATTGGAGAGGTGTCTTCATCATGTCTGCATATTCACGAACCGTAGGGTGACACACTTAAGGTTCGAAGTTGTTTTAAGTAGATATGGAATGTGCGTTGGAGACCGAATGTTGTTCGGAGTCTCGGATTGGATCCGGGACATCACGAGGAGATCCGGAATTGTTCGGAGAATAAGATTCATATAATGGAGATCATTTTCTAAGTTAGGAAATGTTTCGGAGTATTTATATGGGGGTTCTAGAAGGTTTCGGAATGTTCCAGAAGGTTCTAGAAGATTTTTTGGAGTTTACTTGAAAACCAAGAAAGGATAAAAGGATAAAGGGAAATTTAAAGAGGAAACTTGGGGGGGAAGGACTCTCCCCCCAAGCTCCCTTGTGCGCCGGCCCTAGGGGGTGGGCCTAGGAGTGGAAACCCTAGGCCGCACCCCTCCCTCTATATATAGAGGGGTGGAGGCGCCACCCCTCCTTGCCCCTCCACTCTTTCCCCTATCCGCCTCTCTCCTCCTCCCTCCTTCTGCTCAGGCTGAGGCAAAGCCCTGCAGAATTCTCTACTCCACCACCACCACCACGCCGTCGTGCTGCTGGGATTCCATGGAGAAGATCTACTACCTCTGCTGCTCGCTGGAACGGGGAGAGGAAGGTCTGCTTCAACTCCGCACGTGTGGCCGACTGCGGAAGCGCTGCCGGAACGCGGCGCCGGAAGGATCGTCCACTCGATCTTGAGATCGGCAAGTGATCGACTACATCAACCACGAGATCCAATATCGTAACGCTTTCGGATCTACAAGGGTTAGTACAGATCTATCTCGTTGCACATGTCTAATATATTAGATCTTGGCTTTTATCTAGATTAGATCTGGGTTTTGTTCATTCTTGCGGTAGAAATTTTTTGTTTTCCATGCTACGAACCCATCAGTGGTATCAGAGCCGTGTCTATGCATAGATCTGTTGCACGAGTAGAACGCAATGGTTTTATGGGCGTTGGTGCTCGTGCCGTCTTTTGCTTTGTGTACTTTGCATCTTGCGGCATGGTGGGATGAAGCGGCTTGGGCTTTGTGATGTGATATGGCCATCATGTGATTGTGATTATATTTGATGTATGCAATGATCCTTGTTGTAATATGGCAACCGGCAGGAGCCTAATGGTTGTCTTTAATTCTGTTAAGACCTGCGTGTCTATTCATCTTGTAATAGCTTTATTCCAAGTAGTTGTAATAGTTGCTAGTGATGATGGACAACCATGAAGCGGCGCCACTGACCTTGACGCAATGCTGGTGATGATGGAGATCATGTTTGTGCTTTGGAGATAGAGATCAAAGGCGCAAGAAGAAAGGGCCATATCATATCACACTAATTATGAATTGCCTGTGATGTTAATCCTTTATGCATCTTGTATTGCTTAGATCGCGACAGTAGCATTATAAGATGATCCCTCTCACTTAATATCAAGTAATAAAGTGTTCACCCTTAGTTGGCACCGTTGCCAAGACTCGTCGTTTCGAAGCATCTCGTGATGATCGGATGTGATAGATTCTACGTGTGCATACAGTAGGTACAAGACAGATTTGCACATGCGGAAACTGAGGTTATCTTGACGAGCCTAGCATGTACAGACATGGTCTCGGAACACGGAATACCGAAAGGTAGAGCATGAGTCATATAAATGATATGATGAACATGAAGATTGTTCGCCGATGAAACTACATCTTCTCTCGTGAAGATCGGACTTGGTGTAGTGAACTTGGTTCGTGTAATCACTAAGACAATGTGAGGGATGTTGTTTTGAGTGGGAGTTCACCTAGTTAATTTAAGAATTAAATTTGAACTCAATTTATCATAAACTTAGTCTAAACTACTTGCAAATTTGTTGTAGATTATGGCGACCCCTCCATCAATTTTAATGCGTTCCTAGAGAAAGAAAGCTTAAGAACAATGGAAGCAATTTCACGGACTGGTTCCGTGGACTGAAGATCATCCTCAGGGCTGGTCAGTTGACCTATGTGCTCGAAGCAACGCTCGGTGACCCACCTACAGAAGATGCCACCGATGACGTAAAGAATGTTTACGCCACTCGGAAAAATCATTACTCCACAGTTCAGTGTGCCATCCTGTACGGTTTAGAAGCGGAGATCTAGAAGCGTTTGGCGCACCACGACCCGTTCGAGATCATTAAGGAGCTCAGGCTAATTTTTGAGACTCGCGTGGCCATGCAGAGCTATGAGGCCTCCGAAAAGTTCTTTAACTGTAAGATGGAAGAGGGTAGCTCCGTTAGCGAGCACGTGCTCACCATGTCTAGGTACGCAAACAAGCTCCAAGAGTTGGGGATATCGATTCCTAATGAGTTAGAGATTCACCGTCTCCTCCAATCACTGCAACCGAGTTATAAGAACTTTGTGATGAACTACAATATGCACTGCATGAACAAGACGTTGCCTGAACTATCGTCCATGCTAAAAACTGCTGAAGTGGAGATCAAGAAGGAGCACCAAGTGTTGATGGTCAATAATACCTCCAATTTCAAGAGACAAGGCAAGCCTAAGAACAAGGGCAACTTCAAGAAGGACGGCAAGAAAGTTGTCGCACCTGCTAAGAAGCCCAAGGCTGGTCCCAAGCCTGAAACTGAATGCTTCTACTGCAAGGGTGCTGGTCACTGGAAGCGTAACTGCCCCAAGTACCTAGCGTATCTGAAGAATGGCAACATCAAGAAGAAAGGTATATTGATATATATGTTATTGATGTGTATCTTACTAGTAATCGTAGTAGTGCCTGGGTATTTGATACTGGTTCGGTTGCTCATATTTGTAACTCGAAACAGGAGCTGCGGAATAAACGAAGACTGGCGAGAGACGAGGTGACGATGCGCGTTGGAAATGGCTCCAAGGTTGATGTGATCGCCGTCGGCACGCTCCCTCTACATCTACCTTCGGGATTAGTTTTAAATTTGAATAATTGTTATTTGGTGCCTGCGTTAAGCATGAACATTATATCTGGATCTTGCTTATTGTGAGACGGTTACTCTTTTAAGTCCGAGAATAAAGGTTGTTCGATTTATATGAGTAATATCTTTTATGGTAATGCACCTGAGATGAATGGTTTATTCTTACTAAATCTCAATAGTAGTGATACACATGTTCACAACATAGATGCTAAACGAACAAAATTGAATGATAATTCTACATACATGTGGCACTGTCGTCTTGGTCACATTGGAGTGAAGCGTATGAAGAAACTCCATTCTGATGGACTTCTTGAATCACTTGATTTTGAATCACTTGAAAGATGCGAAGCATGTCTAATGGGAAAAATGACTAAGACTCCATTCTCTGGAATAATGGAGCGAGCTATAGACTTATTGGAAATAATACATACCGGTGTGTGCGGTCTAATGAGTGTAGCATCGCGTGGTGGATATCGTTATGTTCTCACTTTCACTGATGACTTAAGTAGATATGGGTATGTCTACTTTATGAAACATAAGTCCGAAACTTTTGAGAAGTTTAAGGAATTTCAAAGTGAAGTGGAGAATCATCGTAACAAGAAGATTAAGTTTCTGCGTTCTAACCGCGGAGGTGAATATCTAAGTTATGAGTTTAGCATGCATTTAAAGAAATGTGGAATACTTTCGCAGTTGACACCGCCGGGAACACCACAACGTAATGGTGTGTCCGAACGTCGTAATCGAACTCTCTTAGATATGGTTCGGTCTATGATGTCTCTTACAGATTTACCGCTATCGTTTTGGGGCTATGCATTAGAGACAGCCGCATTCATTTTAAATAGGGCACCATCTAAATCCGTTGAAACGACACCGTACGAATTGTGGTTT